>OOIL02006272.1:1107874-1117876 GCA_900332095.2 Cuscuta campestris
TTTTCAATTCTTTTGTTGTTTCTATGTTCAAGTGTTGTTTTTTTCCCAATTTATCACTTTTTTTTCGTTACTTGTTCATGTAAAAAAATCTGGCAAAAAAATATAACGGTTGGTGTTCTTTTGGGTGTATGTTCTTGTTTTAAATGTTCATATATAATCCCTTATGAATGAGAATTGATTCTTTCTTATTTACTTCAATTATTGCACAAGTTGTTGTTAAATTGGTTGAATTGTTTCAAATTCATAAGTAGGTTTTATGTAGAATTCGGTTTTTGTTGAAGCTATTTTAGCTCCATAAGATAGTTAAATAAACTCTGAATTCATACGTGTTTCTTTGTTGTGCTTGTGTTCGTTGATTTTAAGGATTTTGGATTTCTTAGCCCCATAAGTTGATTCATTTTCCTTAGAATTCGTTATAAAGTAATTTTGTTAGGTTATATGTTTGTTTTCCATTTTCTTTAAATTGAGATTGTTTAAGTGCAATAAATAATTCTTGATCTATTGAAAATACGTTGTGTTTTTCTATGTGAATAGAAAAAACGTCATTGGTTTGAGAAGTTCATGGAAATCTGTGAAATGTGCTCATCATTAGGAGAAAAGGTTTATTAAAATGCATAAGGTATTGGCGGTTTGTGAATGTATTATGCATGAGAGTTAGAATGAAAAAAAATTCGCTCTTTTATAAAATTTTTCTATAGTGGAAGTATGTTTTCATGCTTGATTGGTGAGTTGGGGTTCTAAGGTATATTTCAAAATGGGCCTTTGAATTGCATGACTCCGGGCCGTGTGGAAAGTTGACAATCCTCCATATCGTGGTTAAGGAAATGAATTGACTCGGCTTTTGATTGGTTTTTTCTATTCTTAAGTGCGTAAGTTACGTAATATATTGTCTACGTGTCTATTATACGTGTAATGTTCAACTCGCGTTTGTTCTCTTTTCATTTTGTTTCGGGTTCTTGGCGGTGTTTCGTGGGTTACCTTAGTTGGAGAAGTTGATTATCTTTTGAGCTTGTTTTCCCTCATTTTATCAAAAAAAACCAAAAAATATTTACTTTTCATCCACCCCCCCCCCTCCCTTGTTATGTTTAAGTTATAGTATAAGTATCTATGTTTTATTTACTAAGTTAATATATAAATGTTTTTTATAAGTTATAAATATAAGTTTTTATACTTTTTTAGTATATCTTAAGTATGTGTTTTGTGTTTATAAGTTATATTATAAGTTCTTTGTTTATATAAGTTATATTTATAAGTTTATATATTTATTTAATTAAAAGTTTTATAAGTATTATCATTTGTGTAGTAGTTTGTTTTTTTTATTTCGTGACAACGTATTTGTATACTAAATTGGTTTTAAAAAGTACAACATTTTTCCGTGGGATCGACCCTTACTTGCCCTAGCTATAGTTTTTATTTGATTATATATTGGGGGTTAGTTAAGGATATTTTATAAATTTTTAATTTGTTTTGGACCACACGACAAGTCCCCAACAGTTACTCATAAAAATAATGTTCAATTCTTGGTTTTCATCAGTCCTTACTTTTTCAACGGTCACAGAAACTTTTATTTATTTCTATGTTTTCATTGGTTATTTGATAAAATAAAATATTCTTGACACCTCTTATTTCGAAGAACTTTTCATGTAACGACGATAATGAGAAGTTGTTAAAATTTAACCGACATGAAACGACGATAATGAAATAGAGTAAGGCTCGAGAAATATCAAAATGGTTTGAACATTGAAGATAGTTGGGATAAGTTCGGTTAGATTTAAGAAAATTAAAGATAATTGTATCCATTATTTCAGACAAATTGAAAGATATGAGACATGCTCCCTCCGTCTCAAAAACTCTTTTCACTTTTGTTTTTTTGTCCCACAAACTCCTACTTTTTTTTATTAAAAAATTACTTTTACCCTTTCTAGTTCTTATCCAAAATATCACATCATACCTTTTTACTAATAATCTATCCATCATATCCTACTTTTACCCATTACATCAAAGATATTTTTGGAAACTCAATACAAAAAAACTTTATGAGATGGTGAAAGTACTATTTAAAAAGAAACGATTGCATGCACTAAATATGACAAAAACATAAGTCATTTTCCAATATACTCCGTATGACTTAAACTTTTTTATTTTCTAAATAAGACTTAATAATGTCTAGTGATAGGAATAATGTCTAGTGATGGTGAACATTTACTTGAATAATGACTAATGGATAATGACCAATGGTCCTACTTGGGAAATAAACATATGTTCCTATATTGAGAAAATCATTATGCTTTAGCCCTATCTAGATAAATTCCTCATTTAAAAATATTTAAATTAGTTTAACAACGAATAAAGTATCACAGTGATCTTTGTAACATCTAAAAATATTCAAATTAATTAGTCCAAGTACTCAAATTTGAATTAATTTAGTACCTAGACTAACAACCTGAAGTCTGTTTCTAAATGACTAGCAAGTCACTTTGGAGAGTTTGGACCAAAGTATAGAATGAAGAATAAAATGAAATGATGGATACTTCAAGGATTACTTTGAATTCACATAGTATAAAATAAAAGGTGCCCTCAATAGCACCGTTAATATTTCAATTTATTGTGTTATACATAATACATGGTTAGTCCTTCAACTTTAAAAATTTTACAAATAATTATTCAAGCTAAGTCATATTAATTTGCATGGTTGGTCTTTAATTTCAACTTAAAAAATTACACGAATAGTTTTTCATGTTACGTTAGCATTGCATGGTTGAATTGGTTCTTCCTTTAATTTTGATGTTAGTTCATTCATCATTCATTTTTTATTTTCCATTTTAAATACTCCTTCGTACATGTGAGGAACCCTATCTTCTCAGTATAATCGAGCCATATATAATATAGGTCCATTTTCTAATGATAATGGTTATTCTTACTTCTATTATTCTAATTTTTTAAATAAAATAATTTATTTTTGCTTTTATTAGTTTAATTTATAAAAAATATTCACTTCGCCTTGAAGTGTTTATTAAATTTTGAATTTATATACAGCCAACCATCTTGAGTTTTTTTTACCAATATTTCAATTAAAATAAATTTACAAAAGGTATAATTCACTTATATGAAAAAGATAAAAGATTCCTCATGTGTATTTCTTTATATAATGAAAATTGAAAAAAGTAAGGAATAACGAAAAAATTAACGGAAGGATCAATCATGCAATGCTAATGTGACTTGAACGACTATTCAAGTAATTTTTAAAATTGAAAGCTAGACTAAATGGGCATTACTCAAATATTCAAAGGACGAATAATGATGGAATTTAGCAAAAATAAAATGATGGATATATACTTCCATGACAAAATTGTTACGGAGCATTAGCTTTATTTTAACAAAATTAAACTCTGTCTTGTAAGTTTATTTTTAAAATATAAACGTTTTTCTGAGTTTTATTATACACATCAATATTTTGACACCAAGTTTGAAATTAAACTAATGTTTTACGTGCACACAAAAATAATTATATACTCCCTCCGTTTCTCAAAAGAGTTCCTCTTTTGACTTTGGGGGAAAATAATGAAGTGTTAAATTGTAGTTGACTTTCCAAGTTTGCCCTTGATGTGATGGGTAAAAGTAAGATGTGATAGTTTAGTTGTTAGTGAAAAAGTATGATGTGATAGGTAGGTTATGAAAAAATAGGGGTAAAAGTAATTTTTTAATATAAAAGGGAAGTGTTTTAAGAAAAAAAATAAAAGAGGAAGGGTTTTAAGAAACAGATGGAGTATGTGCAGGGGCGGAGGAGAGGGGGGCACGTTTCAATGATGGGTTTAAAAAAATTAATTTGCCCTGCCAAATAACCGGCCCAACAGGCAACAACCCAAATGCCCAATAGTCCAAAAAAAAGGGAGTGGCGCATAGTCATAGTCAGTAGCAGAAACGGCTCGGCGATTCGGTGAAAGCATTAAGCATCGATCAAACTTCAAAGCAAGCAGCAGATACGGATTACGGAGCAATAGGCAAGTTTCGAAGGATTCTTGAATTCTTCTGTGCTTCTTCATCCAAACTTCCGATCTTCTCTTATTGCCTATGTATATTTTATTTACCTAATTTTGAAATTTGTTTCTTAATAATTGAAATTCTTGAATATTGCTAAATTATGATTTGTGTTTGTTGATATTGAAATATTTGATAAATCTTAATGTAATTTCAAGCTCTAGAGATTAAAGAAAATATGAAATTGTTGTTTTAAGGTTATTGAAATTTTATTTTGTTTCTTTAATATTGAATTAGGAAATTTTGAGACATGAGATGGATAAATTTGTTATTAGACAAAAGAAGAATTTAGAATTTGTAAGTGAAATTTATTAGACAAAAGAAGAATTTAGAATTTGTAAGTGGAACAAATTTGTTAAATTTGTTATTGAAATTTTATTTTTTTTTCTACGATCTCAAACAACTCGATCTTACTCCTTTACACAAATAGAAGGTATGTTTACTTGTACTTTGCCAATTAAGATACTTACTATTATACTGTTATGTATTTTTGTTTATTTATTAAATGAATTTTTGCCCTACCATGAAGTCTTCCCTGACTCTGCCACTGAGTATGTGTGTGTGGGCATGTGTATATGCGTGTGTATGTATGATTTAGATAATACTCCCTCCATCCCACAAAAAAGTTCCCATTTTGACCATAAATTAGTCAAACAGTTATACGCTTTGATCATAAATTAAATATAATCTAAATAAAAAATGCTTAAAAAATTTGAGATATCAAAACTAGATCTTAAGATGAATCCAATTATATTAAATTTATTTTATAATTCAATAATATACCTCTCTCACAATTGGTAGTCAAAGCGTGTAAATATTTGACTAAATACTATTCAAAATGAGAATTTTTTTGTTGAACGGAGGGAGTAATTATCAGTAAAACACGTGATTAGGGGTGTAAACGGATTTTAATCGGATCGGATGTGCTATTACCAAATCCGTATCCGTTTACTTTTGTCGGATATCGAATTCGGATACGGATCTTGACGGATATTGAAAAATCATAACCGTATCCGCATCCGTCGGATATCGGTCGGATATCGGATATATCCGTATCCGTTTCCAATTTTGAAAACTAAACTAAACAATACTTGAATTTTCAATTAAACTAAATTAAAATATTATTAAATCAACTATAATTTTTTATGGGATATTTATTTTCTTATTTTTTATAGTTTATGATATTATACGATGACTTCATATCATAAAAAGATATACACCGTACATATATACACATATTTTTACATGTCTACACATATTTTTATGTGTTTACACATATATTTCGCATATAAAAATGTCTTATACTTTGAGATATCTATAGAGAAACAAAATATAAAAATAAAAAATTAGGAAAGACCATATATAACGGATCGGATACACGGATAAACGGTTATTTAAACGGATGTCAATGCGGAGCGGATTATAAACGGATCGGATGTATGATTACCAAATCCGTATCCGTTTAGCAATCGGATATCCTTAATCGGATACGGATAATAACCGTTTTTAACGGATGCGGATATTTTCTATATAAACGGATACGGATGCGGACGGTAATCGAATTTTCGGTTATCCGTTTACAGCCCTACACGTGATCTCAAATTTGAGTATCTAGCAAAGTTACATTGGGGTGCTAATTGGCTAGCTATTACATGATTGATATTTTGATCTTAGCTTTTTGATTTTTCTATATAAGAATATCAGAATATTTTAAGTATGGAAATAATGTTAAGTGGTGAAATATATAAATTTGGTGTATAATTTATTATTAGCATCACGTGTCAATGTATCTAAAGTACAATGCATGTAGGATATACTACGTTCTCCGTAATACTCGTGTGTGTATATATATACTATATACTATCTTCTTTGTTATCAATAATATAATTAAGTGGGAAATAATAAAATGGGTTTAGTTGGCCGCAAGGACTCCAATGGACGCACTCTAATGCTTACTACTCTATGTGTAATTATGGCGATGATGATGAATCACCTTGCAGCAGCCGGTATGCTACATCATACTTTCATCTAATAAACCCCAATTATGCATTTCTTTTAATACTTTTAATCTTTATATATTTATAAACAAAAGGGTAAAATTGTCTGTTTCTTATAAATGAAGTTGATATATAAGCAAATGACATGTGAATACTCTTTTGCATTTATGTCTTGTTCTTTTAAGTTGCTATTTAAGAGTTAAATATTAGAAAAATTTAGAAGCAATTAGAAGAAACTAAAAAGAGTTGAAATGAAAAACTGGAAAGAATTAGAAAACGTTGGAAATCATCCATTTACAAGCAAAACTCGAATGGACATGTTGGTTGATGAAACAGGACAACTTTTCGTGTAATTATCTATTTCTTCCCTAATTTGTTGTTGTTTTTTTTTTTTGCATTGCCTACACATATGGTTTCTTAAAGGTTTGGTGGTGAATGGTGGGAAACAAAATGTGCTGCTAGATCCGAATTGGCCGTGCCCCACAGATATACCGTGCGAAACGGATGCAGACTGTGTCATCCCGTGCAAGAACCGCGGGGGTGGCAGCTGCCTCAACTACGAGGATGATCCCCAGTACTATTGTTGTTGTCCCAAACCAAGGAAAGTGAGCATTGTATGTGTGTGTGTGTTAATTCTCAAAATAAGAGTATACTCCGTATTAGATTTGTCCAATACTTGCTGAATACTCCCTCCGTCCTAATTTTTAGGTCATATTTTCTTTACCTGATCTGAATGCATGGTTCTGATCTATTTTGAATAAGTTCTGATCAGATCGATTTTATCTCATCCTAATGTAGTTATATTTAAAGCTGTTTTTGATCATATAATCATATCTAGTCGGATATGATCTGAAATGAATTGATTCCAATAAGAAAAGGTAATAAATAATAAAAATAAGTTGAAGAGAACATGACCTTATTTATAGTTTGGGTCCTATTTTATCATTTTACAATACTTATGCTTCAAAATTAATAATGAATTTAAAAATATGAGATCTTAAAATTTAAGGGACTCTGTGCGGTTGGCCACTTTGCACACCCCTGGGCCACCCATGCATCCACTTCAGCGGTAGTTCAGCCCTACCAGCAACAACCGTGTGTGGACGGGAAATGGTACAGAGAATTGGAGTAGAAACGCCATAAACCAGCTCAATTCGAGGCTTCTCCAACTTAATTCCATATTTAACACAATATTTAAACAATCAAATAATCATAACCACAAAACTTATCCAAAAACTCAAAAATCGTTAGATAATACTCCCTCCGTCCCTAAATAAAGTTCCTCTTTCGTTTTTTCTTTGTCCCTAAATAAACTTCTCTTTTCCCTTAAAAAACCACTTTTACCCTTTACTTTTTCATACCCTACCTATCACATCATACCTTTTTACTAATAATCTACCTATCACATCTTACTTTAACACATCACATCAAGGGTATTTTTGGAAAGTCAACACCAAAATATCCCTCCCTTAAATCCTCAAAAAATCAAAAATGGAATTTTATTTAGGGACGGAGGGAGTATTAATTATTTCGACATCATAGTTATATTTTTATTCGTTTTCTTTATAATCTTTTTGGTCTTCGGACGGTCAAACTCCTAACTTCTGATACTCGTATTCGCACGCGCAATACGCCTTAGAACTCTTCTTGTTGATATCCTTCAAATCGAGTATAATCTTGATGTTAAAAATATTATTTTAATATACCTTATTTTAGTGTTTTCGTTTCGGTGTTTATTTAATTTAAATAAAAATTTGAATTACGTTTTATTAAAAATTCGTCATAAAATTCTAGGGTATATTTCAGGGTGTTAGAGACAAAAATTTAACAAAAGGACCAATCATTCAACGCTAATGTCACTTGAAAGATTATTCATGTAATTTTCAAAATTGAAGGATTAAGGCTTTGTTCCGTTCAACTTATTTTTTCTGATTTGATCTGATTTTTTGTGGTTCTGATCTGATCTGGTCTGGTCTGATCTGATCTGATTGGATCTGATCTGATCTCATCTGATTAGATCTGATCTGATTGGATCTGATCTAATCTGATTGGATCTGATCTGATCTGGTCTGATCTGATTGGATCTGATCAGATCTCATCTGATTGGATCTGATCTGATTAATTATGATTTGATTTAAAATTCAAATCAATAATTTGATTTGAGTTTATAATAACGTTTGAAAATTGTAATGATAATTCATATTATAATAGAATCATTATTTTTTATTTTATAATTATTTTTTAATAAAATAAAATTAGTTAATTTATATATTAGAATAATCATTCATATTTTAATGTAATAATATTTTTTATTTTATGATTGTTGTTTGTGAAATAAGAATATTGATTTAATATTTTAATAATTAGTTCATACATACATTAGAATAAATTTTTAATTTATATATAATCAATATAGAGAAGAGATTGTATTTTTATTAAAATATCTCATCCTTATAAAAGATCAAAACTTTAGAAACTCAAATTACAGGTAGCAATAAAAATGTAGTAGAATTAGATTGACATTGTCAATGTATTTTAAAAATAATTTTTCCGACGTCTAATAATGAGAAAGTAATCCTTAATTATTAGTCGTCGGAAAAATTAGTTTTAAAATACATTGACAATGTCAATCTAATTGTACTTTTAAAATATATTTTTATTGCTACTTTTAATTTGAGTTTCTAAAGTTTTGATCTTTTATAAGGATGAGATATTTTAATAAAAATACTATCTCTTCTATATATTGATTATCTAAATTTAATTACTTTTTAATGTATATATAAATTAAATATTTATTATAATGTATATATGAAGTAATTCTTAAAATATTAAATTAATATTCTAATTTCACAAAAAAATAATCATAAAATAATAAATATTATTACATTATAATACGAATGATTATTCTAATATGTGTATTAACTAATTTTATTTTATTAAAAAATAATCATTAAATAAAAAATATTGATTATATTATAATATGAATTATCATTACAATTTTCAAACGTTATTATAAAGTCAAATCAAAATTATTGATTTGAATTTAAAATCAAATCATAATTAATCAGATCAGATCAGATTCAATCAGATCAGACTAGATCAGATCCAATCAGATCAGATCAGATCGGATCAATCAGATAAGATTTTACCATTATAAATATCTTAAATGTTTCATTATTGTGATTATATGGAGTGCAAAATTAAAGTTCTTTTAATTTTTTTTTAATTTAAACAAGACCATGAATGATTTTATTTAAAAAAGAACTGAGTTAGAAATATTGTAAACTGAATAAGTTGATAAAAATGAATATGCAAATTTTTTTAAAATAATAATTTTGAAAGAAAAGAGCAGAAAGATGAGCTTTTCTTGGATATTCTTTCAATTGTTGGGGGAGAAGCAACAAGTAGGATGCACCACCTACAAGGATCAACTTCAAGACAACCAACCAAACACTTAACCCAATTCACCACTATTGATTAACCAAGCACATAAAATCAGCAACACATCAAATAAACCACAACCAAATATGAAGAACAAAGATGCAAACGACACACGATTTTTATGCGTGGAAAACCCCTTCGATGTGAAGGATAAAAACCACGGGACTTATAGGGAGTCCGCCCTCTTCTTCTCTTATTATGCAAATTGAGGGTAAAAACACCCAAACTCAGTCTACAAGGATGTCACAGCCCACCAACAACAACATACATAAGAGGCATCAACAATAGAGAAGGAAAATCAGGATTATCACCCAAAAACGCAGCGTCGCACCAGCTGCGATTACAGAAGATCCGTAGCTCCGATTGATGTGAAAATTGAACAGATTGAAGCCCTAAGTGTTGGGAACAACCTCTGAAAATTTCAGCTCAATCCAACGGCTGGATCTCCGGCGATGATCGAATTTGTGCGGCTGGTCTGTAAATTCTGCACCAGCACCTTTCCTCTCTCAATTCTGATATTTTTTTT
>OOIL02006272.1:1122121-1179630 GCA_900332095.2 Cuscuta campestris
ACACGATTTTTATACGTGGAAAACCCCTTCGATGTGAAGGATAAAAACCACGGGACTTATAGGGAGTCCGCCCTCTTCTTCTCTTATTATGCAAATTGAGGGTAAAAACACCCAAACTCAGTCTACAAGGATGTCACAGCCCACCAACAACAACATACATAAGAGGCATCAACAATAGAGAAGGAAAATCAGGATTATCACCCAAAAATGCAGCGTCGCACCAGCTGCGATTACAGAAGATCCGTAGCTCCGATTGATGTGAAAATTGAACAGATTGAAGCCCTAAGTGTTGGGAACAACCTCTGAAAATTTCAGCTCAATCCAACGGCTGGATCTCCGGAGATGATCGAATTTGTGCGGCTGGTCTGTAAATTCTGCACCAGCACCTTTCCTCTCTCAATTCTGATATTTTTTTTTCTGCTCTGTCCGTAAGTCCTCTACTGCCCAGCCCTTTTTTTACTCTCCTTTTTTTTTAGTCAACAAAGTAAAAACACAATTGGGCCCTCCACCAAAGAAAAATGGAACCCAAATAAAATGGGCTGGACCCACAACATCAATTCTCTAGCACTTGTCAAAAGCATGATGAGATGAGTATAAGACTGCCTTCCATCTAAACTATAAAGTATTTCAATTTTCATCATTATTGGGGAGACTGATAAACTATTCTTTTTCAATTCTTTGCACTTTCCTCTTATGCCTGCATGTATTTCTCCCTAATGCTATATTTGCTTTTTAAAAAAAGACCTTAGCATGATGGCTTTCCAAAAAATATATACTCTACTAGCCTGTCTCTTGTTTCTTTTGTCTCTTAGAGTGGCGATTTGCTTTTTTATGAAGTAAAGTTGTTAAACTTTGCATAGGGATAACATTTAGAAGATTATAATCCCTGACAACGTTGGGACCCATGCATGGCTTTAGGTTTTTTTTCTTGCTCATTTTAGATCTGTTAGCTTTAAACATGGGAAGAGGAATTTGTAATAGCCTCGCACCTTCTCTTCCAATGAGTCCAATTTTATAAATTACCTTGAGAGCAGAACTCTAGAATATGGTCCAACCTCAATTTTAAATTGCGGTAAAGAGATACCACTGTTGTGTTGGATGCTCCCATTCCACTGAAGCAGCACTTCCATCTGCAGGGGGAGGGGATCTGGAACTAAAGAAGAAGCCACTGCTAACTCTTCTAGTCTTAATAAATCCCCTGCATCATCTATTGCAAAGCACCTAACATATACCTCTGAATTTGGTAGAATTTTTAGAGTCCAGGATATGTTGACGAACTTGGTAGAGTTTTGGAGTTCAGATTTAGGCAAGGTATTATTTAAAAACCCTTTTACATTTGTATATGCTAATTTATTCGATGTGTATAACTTTAAGAATATCAAGTATTTTTTCATGTAGAAAAGAAGCGAAATAGGGACTAAGAATCATGGTAAGAATCGAGTTCCATATTATTCTGGGACAAGAAGTCATGCCCGTGTTCGAGCTAACGAAGAGGTACTTGATACATTATTCGACATCATTCATATTCATTTGGGATGAGTGGAACAAATAAATAACTACACGAACTCACAATTTTTTGCGCTTTGCGAACTGTGGAGCTACTTTGTTAATATCATCTTCTCATTTATCATGTGATAAAAGCCTTATGTGTTTATGTCAATAATAACTGATGTATCTAACATGATTTTTAGGCAAAAGGAAATAAGGTAGACATGCTTGGAACATGGCTCTTGACACATGAGCCAAAGAAAGTTTCAAAACCTGATGATGTTTCAGCTATGAGAAAGGTAAATAAAAATAGGCAAAACCTTAATTTTGCATTGTTATTTAGATAATTATACCCTTATTCATTGGTAATTTATTCATAAGTTTACAAGAGTTAATTCTTAAGGAGTTGGATACTTTGAAAGAATGTAGAAGTTGGTGTGCACCTGCTTATGATGAAGTTTTTGAAAAGGTAGTGGGAGAAGACAAAAATGGATATGCACAAATCTTTGGTATGAGAGTTCTAATTTCTAAATGGTGCGCCTTGAAGAAGGAGAAAGCAAACAGATTGAAAATTGAAGAAGAGCACGAAGAAACAAAAGAGAGACTCCAGAATTTAGAAGATGTAGTATCATTGCTTTTAAATACCCTGGTTAGTCTCTATTTATCATTGTTAACTATCCATATTTCATTTGATTTTTGTTTACTTCATTATATAGTTTAAAGTTATGCCATCTAGCATGAGTGTAAGGTAAATTTGGTGCAAAATTTGTAATTACGTTATCATGTGCTTATATTTTTTTTGCATAGTGTTCAACGGCTAATCAATCTGAAATCGATGACCTTACAATTGATGGTTATACAACCACTGGGAAAAGTCATGATGAGGATTGATGGAACAAAGATGATGAAGCTGAGAGCGATGAACTTGAAGATGAGATGTAGACAGTGACGAGCACTAAAGCTTTGGACTATATCTTCCATATCAATGCATAATTTAATTTAGTTCACTTTGACTGTTTATTCTTTAGCTTGAAACGTACGCAAATGATGAACTAATTTTGAGATGTTGGTTTACTTACTAGTAAATCGGTTAGTTGTAACTCTTTGAAATGTTATCGTATTATGTATTGTTGTTAATACAAGTGTGAGTATTATTTTTTATTTGTCAATGACATTCTTTGATATCACTTAAATAGAGCATGCTGGTGTGAAACATGGTATTAGTAACAGCTATAATAAAGGTTAATGTTGGTCAAAATAAATTGTTACCGACAGAAAAAAATGTTTTGCCCACAACACAATTTTTTGTCGGTAATCTAACTTTTAGCGACAGTTATAATAAATGTTAATGTTGGTAAAAACAATATATTATCGACAGAAAAGAAAGATTTACCCACACTATTTTTTGTCGGTAATCCATGTTTTAGCTACATATATGTTTTGTCGGTACTCTTCCCTTTTTTAGCGACATCTTTTGTGTGTCGCTATTACACTAGTTTAGCGACAATATATTTTATCTGTTGGTAATACTTTTACTGATGGAGTTTTTAGCGACAGGGTAGCGACAGACAATTATCTGTCGGTAAAAGCGAGTAGCGACAATCGACAGAAACCTTTAGCGACATATTAACCCTTGTCGGTATTACCTCCTTTTTTTGTAGTGACATTTTTCTTAGTATATACTACCTCCGTAAAGTTCTTCTCTTATTTACTTTTTGAGAATTCAAGGTAGAAATATTTTTATATTAACTTTCCAAAATACATCTGATGTGATGAGAAGTAGGTTATGATAGATAGATTATTAATAAAAAGGTATGATGTGATAAATATGATAAAAATTAGTAAAATTAAAAGTGATTTTTAATAAAAAAGAATGAGTTTGTGAGACAATAAAATAAGAAAAGAGAATGAGTTTAGAGGAGATAGAGAGTATTATAGTCACATCATATCACTATTTTGACAACAAAAATAATAATTATATATGAGTGTGTGATTCAAATAATTAATAATTATCAGTGTGTCAAATTTCAGTATCAAAGTTATATTGGTGTGCCAATTGGCTATTACGTGATTGATATTTTGATCTGAGATTTCTGATTTTTCTATATAAGAATATCAGAATATTTTAAGTATGGAAATAATATTAAGTGGTGAAATATATGGAGTATAAATTTGGTGTATAATTTATTATTAGCATCACGTGTCAATGTATCTAGCTAAAACACGTTTTGTAAAGTACAATGCATGCAGGATATACTACGTTCTCCGTAATACTCGTGTGTGTATATATATACTATCTTCCTCTTTATCAAGAGACCAACAATTAGTCAAGAGGGAAATACTTTAATTTAATAAGATGATGGGTTTAGTGTGCCGCAAGGACTCCAATGGACGCACTCTAATGCTTACTACTCTATGTGTAATTATGATGATAAATCACCTTGTAGCCGGTATGC
Organism: Cuscuta campestris; assembly: GCA_900332095.2. Classification (NCBI taxonomy): domain Eukaryota; kingdom Viridiplantae; phylum Streptophyta; class Magnoliopsida; order Solanales; family Convolvulaceae; genus Cuscuta; species Cuscuta campestris. Next base: position 1,126,066 of record OOIL02006272.1, read on the forward strand.
TACATCATATATTCATCTAATAGCATTTCTTTTAATAGTTTTGATATATATATATATATATATATAGACACACACATCACAAGGTCAAACTTATTCACTTTGTTGGCCTATTTTCGTCATCCATTTGATAAACTAATTTGATCATTTTTTAATAAGTAGAGAGATTTCTACCATTACAATTTCTTGTTTGGCTATGGTTTCTTTAGGTTCGGTGGTGAATGGTGGGAAGCAAAATGTGCTGCTGGATCCGAATTGGCCGTGCCCTGTAGATATACCGTGCAAAACGGATGCTGACTGTGTTGTCCCGTGCAAGGACCGTGGGGGTGGCAGCTGCCTCACCTTCGGGGATAGTCCCTATTACTATTGTTGTTGTCCCAAACCAGATGTTTTGAATTAATCTTATGAAATCCTAACCAAGGAAAGTGACCTTTCTATGTGTGTGTTAATGCTCAAAAATATTAAATAAATATTGTTTTTATTATTTTTTATTTTTATTTTTGTTTTAGTATTTTTTTTATTATAAAGATTGTTCCATACTTGTTCCATGCCTAAATAAATTTCACCGTCGCATGTTGGAAATGAACTTCATCATCTTTTTCTATTATTTCCTTTGTCTCAGTATTGTTGCGCTTTATACTTCTCGATTATCGATGTAATACTGTGACCATCAATAAGTATTTTGTTTATTTCAATCTAAATAAATGTTATTAAAATTGATATATTAAATTAACATCTTAAAATTAATTCAATTATATTTAATTTATATTATAAATAATCACTTTGTTCCAAATTATTATTTGTATTAGTTTGATTTTTTATATTAATTCTAATTATAAATTGTAAGAAAAGTATATTTAATTGCTACGGAGTAATATAATTAGGTTCAATTTATATTTAGTTGAGAGTGATGCATTTTACAATGTAAAATTTGCACTAAATAGGACTAAAACATAATGAATTTCCTAATGTAGGACTTAAACTTTTTTATTTTCTAAATAGGACTTAATAATGACCTAGTGGGAGGAATAATGTCCATAATGATGGAAATTTACTTGAATAATGACTACTTCATAATGATCAAAGGTCCTACATTAGGAAATAAAAACATATGGTCCTATATTGGGAAAGTCATTATGTTTTAGTCCTATTTAGGTAAATTACTCTTTTACAATTTAGAATGAATTGAGAATGATGCATTTTACAATTGAGAATGAATTGAATAAACAATTCAATGAGTATTCACTTTCTTTGCTTTTACAACTCGATTTACTTTCTCACACATTAGATATTAGATATGAATAAACGAGAACATAAGGGCATTGGAATTGGCTTAGCGCCCTGTGCGTCAAACCGGTGTTTAACGCCGTTATGGCGATAAACCGCCCCCTACTCCGTCATATCGGCGTCAGATGGCATGCGTTAAATGTTTAACGCAGCTGAATGGCCGAAAGAGTCGTTCCCCACCCTCCCCCCACCCCAATGTTCAATAATTTGGCCCTTGGCAATTATTTTTAAAAGTAAACTTCAATTATAATACTCTCTCATATGTTAAAAATATACACACCACATATTTCATTATCCCAAACAATTTTCTAATTTTTTTCTTATATTTCATATCCTTTCTCTTCTTTTTAAATTTTTATCATGAAATCATTCGATCCTCAGTTCCACCTGGCCCTCATGCCGGTCTTGAGCACGTCGGAAGAGTCACAAGGTGGACTCGAGGAACAAAAAGTCGATGATCGAGGCGACACGATCAATTAAAAATTAGGCATCGGTAGAAAACCTTGTTGGCATCTGCGTGGGTCGATGTCTCGGAGCATCCTATCATTGGTAATTCTTATAAGTTCTTTTATAAACATTGCTCGGAGCATCCGACGTCACGGTCATACGAACGATGTCAATATTCTGCAGCAAGCCACTGCCCGGTATCAAGACGATAGACATCAAGGCAAAATATCCATTAATTTCTAAAAATGTTTTAGCCATTCATCAAAATGCAACAACTCTCCAAGGAGGAACAAAAAGTTGATGACCGAGGCGGCACAGTTAATTCAAAATTAGGTATCAGAAGAAAATCTTGTTGGCATCTGTGTGGGTCGACGTCTCGAAGCATCCTATCATTGGTAATTCTTATATGTTCTTTTATAAACATTGCTCGGAGCATCCGACGTCATGGTCATACGAATGATGTCAATATTCTGTAGCAAGCCACTGCCCGGTATCAAGACGATAGACATCAAGGCAAAATATCAATTAATTTCTAAAAGAGAAATTTACCTAAATAAGACTAAAACATCATGACTTTTTCAATATAGGACTATATGTTTTTATTTTCCAATGTAGGCCTTTTGGTCATTATCAATTAGTCATTATTCAACTAAATGTCCATCATTACTGGAGATTATTCTTCCCACTAGACATTAAGTCCTATTTAGGGAATAAAAAAGTTTTAGTCCTATTTAGTGCAAATTTCACTTTCTAAAAATGTTTAAGCCATTCATCAAAATGCAACAACTCTCCAACCCCGAGACCGAATTGTCAATGAAAAAATCCTCCGCCGAGATTGACGTGGAGGATACTATCGACTCAAACAAAGGCCTCTCATCAACTTAGACAGCTCCGACGACAAGGACTCCATTCCACAACCGATCAGTATAAGGAGTATCAAAAGTTAAATTATTCAAAATTGATGTTGGAACATCATATAAATTACAGAGTATGATTATTCAAATATTCGTTTAGATTTCGTTAACTATTCGAATATTAATCAAATACAAATTTAAATCTTATTTTAAATTTGTCTCACATTCAGATCCGGATTTGTATTCAAAAAATTAAACAAATACAAATTCAAATATCTCTATATTCACTTCCATTCGGTTTGCTTACATAGGCAAACAGATTACTGTAAATTTAAAACTTGCTACTTCTGTAAGGTTGACAGAGGAAGCTAAGATCACCGGAAATGGTCTTGAAGCCCCGGGGCTTCAAACTTCCTCTCTTTGTCACGTCACCTTTAACTTACCTCACTAATTTACTGAAAATGGATTTGAAGCCCTGACGCTTCAAATTGGGGCTTCAAACCTTTAATTTTTATATTTTAAATACACATATTCTAAATTTGAATTAATAAAATTTAATTATTTAATTTTATTGATTAAAAAATTACATTCATGAACAAAAACTACATTCATTAGTTTAAAAAAATTACATTTGTTCATTAAAAAAATTACATTCATGAACAATAAATACATTCATTGATTTTAAAAAATTACATTTGTTCATTAAAAAATTACATTCATTAATTAAAATAATAGATTCATTAATAAAAAAATACATTCATTAATAAAAAAATTACATTCATTGAATAAAAGAAATAGAGTAAATTCCATAATTGGTCCTTTATAACAGGACGGTTTCCCTATTTAGTCCTCTATTATCAGATATTACGCTAGTGGTCCTTCTTTTATGGGTATCTTTCCACAAATAGTCCTTTTTTCGATCTTCTATCATGTTGGTGTTAATTTGAGGGCTAAAAGTGTAATTTCGCAATGATAATATATTTTTTTTGTCATACACAATTCCAAAGGCTATTCCGTTTCCATCGTTTGTGAATTACAGTCGTTTTCTACTACAACCATAGTCTACAAATGTAGTCTTTCGTCGGAATCCTAGCCCACAATCATAGTCATTATTTTTGTGTTATCCGCTTAACCAATATCAGAACATGTCACTAAACATAATGTTGATGTCAAATTATACTTTTAGCCTTTAAATTAATATCAACATGCCAAAAGATCAAAAAAAAGTACCATTTGTGAAAAGGTACCCTTAAAAAAAGGACTACGGAGGTAATATTTGAAAATAAAGGACTAAAAATGGAAACCCCCTGTTATAAAGGACCAATTATGGAATTTACTCAAAGAAATATAAGTTGCCATAAAGGGAAAGGGGGCGGTGGGGGCTCCAACGACTTAATTTTGGTTTACAATTTTCGTCAAAAGTTTGAGGCTGCGAAAATATGCAAATTATATCATACATCCGGGGTTGTACCAAATTTTCGGTACAACCTGCTAATTGAGGAAGGAATAAGATGGAACCGAAGCCGTCGGAATTTCTGCCGCTCCTCTATTTGCCGGGGCGGGCCATCAGAGACGATGGAGCAGCAAAGACGGAAGACGATGGAGCAACGAAGATGACGAGGAGCGATGGTGGCGAAAGTCCGGCGAAAACGATGGAGAAGGAAGATCTAAGGAGCACCGAAGGTGGCAGCGGCATTACATATTGAGGTTGCGGGTCGGGTCTCATAGATCGAGGAGGAAAGCCGCGGTAGATGGGAGGAGAGGCGGGATGAAAACCCTAGTTGCAGATAAAAGATTATTTATGGTATGTGTTTTATTTTTTTTTGAGAATGAATATTAAGTTATTTGAGAATGAATACTATTTTTATTCAGAATTAACACTACATTATTTGTGGATAAATATTATAATTGAATTGAATAAATGTGTGAAAATGAGTATTAATGTTAGAGAAGGAGGAAGATGGTTGCAGTGTAATCACTAGATCAGCGTTAGGTTTCGTCCGTCGTTCGCTTTCAAGCCCTCACCAGCATCCTCCTGTTCGGAATGAAACGGAGAAATCTGACGAATGCTCATAAAGTGAGTCGATATAAGGCAAGTTTTCAGAAATTTAGTAGAATGCATTTTCATTTATTGGAACGCATTGATGTTTCCATTTCCATTGTCCATTCAGTGAATTATTCGGTAAATTTATATGGTTAGCAATTTATTGTTTAGCACCTTGAAATTAGGTGTGCTCCATGTAATTTTTTCCCTCTGAAAACTCTGATTTTCACTGCTCTGTATGCATTTTGTATGGTTAACCTCTGCTATTGGCATATTCAGACTGTTGCTTTCTGAATGCTCTTTAATTTCAGGTTCTCTGGAGCTAATTTTAATTTGACAAATGAAAGAAAGCTTCCGAATTCTCATCAGCGATCTTGCAGAAAAATCAATTTTATTATTATTTTTTCTCTAATGCTAGCTGTTTATGGTGAACTTACAATTCTATTAGCTTGAGCCCTTTATAATGTTTTCCTTTTTCTTTATAATGTACAGATCAAATAACCAAACCAAGTTATTGGTCTGATTTTTTAGACCCCCTCTTCTCAAAAGTTTCCATGGACAAAGCTGATGTGTGGACTGTGTATAAGACTATAAGGTATTTTCATAATTCCTTTTGTATACGATAAATTTATTGTTACTCATTTGTGTCTGTTTCTCTTATATTTACTTATTATATAGTTGATTACAGTGCATTGTACGCGCAACAGAAAAAAGAATGTGTAAAGAATGCTATTATATGAACACTACAATGTTAGCTATTGTGGTTATAAAATGATTACTCTATTACATAATAGTATATGAAATGGAAATGGAAACTACAATGAAGAACGACATGCTCATCAATATTGGCAAAGATGCTTCACTTGAGGCAATTGTGTTTGCTTCTTTTGCTTGACCTGAGAATTGAAGAAATTAAAAAGAAAAAAAAAACTTGTAGAATAATAAATTTCTCAACCAAAATAGAACGGGAGAGGAAATTGGGATTTGTAGAAATGAAAACTCACAATTTGACGGTTTCCATCCTAGAACTAGTTTTTCTCGGTCAAATACAAGATGGTAGCCCGTCATAAAATTCTCTGGAGAAATGATTAGTACTCTGTATTAACTATCAAATCATGGATTATCAATACAAATGCTAACAATGATCATCAATTCAATTCTCTGGAGAAATGATTATTAGTATTAACTATCAATTCAAAGTTTTTTTTAGAAGTCCAAAACTCCAAATTGTCTAATTTGTATTGAACAACTAGCTAACTGAGAATTCGAACCCTCGAGGTCACATATTAGGTGCAAGTGCAACCAAACCAAATAACTTTGTTCAATACACTGTATTTTAAAATTTATACTCAATAGTGGAATACATGAATCTATATATTAAGTAATAGTTACTTACGCCCAATTATGTTGACTCTGTTATCTTTAAGAATGCCTAAACAATAGTGTGTTTGTGTGCTTATCTGCAAGTATTAAAATAATGTGTTAGTACATTCAAAGAAAAGTAGTTTAAAGAAAAAAAAGAGTAAGGAACCATATATACCTTAGACTTAAGTTTTAAAGTGGGATCGATAACATGGAAATCTGACCCTCCTTTTGTCTTCATGTTCAAAGAAGGTGTCCAATATGAGGTATTGCTAGTTCTGCAAAACAAATATATAATACTAGTAAACAAATAGGTAATGCAAATAAATAGAGCAAATTAAAACACCTTTCTTTATTTTCAACTCACTCCGTTGTATAGCAATATTCCAAAGGAACGTGAGGAATTAGTATGCGTGGGTCTTTCACAAAAGAATCAAGCTGCAAGATTATTGAATGCATGTTAGTCTTCGATTTTCAAAAAAACAGAAATGATAACTATTAAAAATCTTAATGAAGTCCCCTGCTTACATATTTTGTAACTAAGCTATATAATTCCTCCGTCAAGTGAGTGACAGTGGTGCCAGAGTCAAACACTGCTGCAAATTCGACATTGGTAACAACATTTTCCACGGATATTTGCTCTATGCGTATGTTGTATGACATACTGCGTCCATTAGATTAGCAACAACAATTTTGTTAAAAGTATTATTTTCATAATTTTATTGAATTGATTATAAAATGAAACTAACTTACCTTTCGTGTGGAGAGTCCAGTGGCGTTGTCCTCTGGTCAGCGTCGCCTTTGTCTCCAAACGCGATCCTACCATTTCCGTTGCTCGCAAAACACAATGAGAAAGAATTTCGAACAAATGCTTTGGATGATAAGAGGGTTGTCACATCCAGTTTTGCGTGCCCTAGGCCAAGTAAGCCATTGATCGAAGCGGCACGCAGAATATACCCAGTCTCAACTTCTCCACACCTAAAGATTTGTAAAAATTAACAACTTTTATATTGCACTCGCAAATTAACAAAAAACAGATGTATATTCTTACTCAATGCTCACCCAAATACCACTGGTGCACCAACAGGTTTGGATTTGTTGTCATAGGTTTCAAGGTGCACTGTATCCTTTACTAGAATGCCCTTGGTCGAAGTATTCTTAGACAAATACTTGACTTCATAAGGGCATGGCTTGAGGGCGAACAAAGGGCAGTGTTTCTTAGGCCAGCAGTCTGGGCTATTACAAAAAACAACCTCACTTGTGGATGATGAATGTGGGTTGTACGAGTTGAGATTAATTTTCTGTTTTCAGTAAAAAGAAATATAAAAATAAAATCATTAAGGTTAGTGGTCTGTATTGAGTATTAGAAGCAGAATAATTTTACATACTTCTCCTTTCGATGTTGTGAAGGAGCGTGCACAGTCCTTGCAACCGCACGGCAGCCAAGATATGACACTGCCAGTGTCAAGTGCAACAAGAAATGATACAGGCGGGGTCCCAACATATATTTCGGCATAATGGAGACTGAAAATTGAAATATATCAACCACATAAAATTTAATTATGAGGATATTATCACACCTAGTTTTCTTTACAAAACCAATGAAGGAAAGGGCATAAAAGACATAAACTGTGTGGTGTAACGGTGAAGCTATATTAGTGTGTGTGTGTGTGTGTGTCAGAAGAGCATAAAATTTAGTGTCAAAGTAAAAAAAGTAGGAGTGTGATTTTTTTTCAAGAGCATTTCAAAATTAGTGTATCAGAAGAGAACACAATTTAGTAATTCGAATGCAAATAGGCCTGTTATCTATGAAATATCTTATTTAGAATTTTAAATTTGATACTTTTAGTTGGTTTTTATCTTTTCAAATCACTAAGGCATGAATAAGTGATCCCTCTCTCAATTCATCCATCCTTTCCTTTGCGCTCTTTTGATGCTGAATTTCCATGCTGAATTAAAGGAAAAGTTTTTACTTGATATTCTTTGAGATGCATTTGCCAGTATATATACACTTATAGTTACCAAACAGAAACCATCAATGGATTTGAACTGACAGGTGCAAGTTAACAATAACAACAATATACTTGAACTTACTGTCCCAAATTATCGATTTGTGTAGTTACATCTCCCCCATCTGCAAAAGTAAGAGCCGGTAAATGTTGTTGTGTGGCAGAGAGCTGGCGGTGTTGATCGTAAGCACTCCACACCGTATAGTACTCAGTGGTACCCCTTTTGGGCAAGCCTGCGCTGCCCAAGACTCCCACGACCTTGTCGGAGTAGCGATGGTAAATGTTATGACTGTATTGTGCTATTACGTTGGAACAATGTAATTGCACTATCAGAAAAACAAGAAGAAAGCCATTTAGGGGGAATACTAGTTTAGCCATGACTTAAGAAGCTAAGCTAAGTAAGAAATAGATGATTAGAGGAATTTGAGATTATGGTAGTTAAGAGAATGGAAGAGATGATAGGATTTATATAGAGATGATTAGAGGATGTTCTGAATTGCTTTACTAGTGATATTGATAATATGAGCTCAAGGACTTCTATATATGCAGAGATTAATTGACTAGTTTGTGCTAAACTATATGGGGAGTAATGCATTATGTTTGTGTGTGTGGACATCCACTGACATATTTGATACTTTGGGTATTAGCTTACTAAGATGTAATCAAGGGTTACTTTTACACCTAGCTAGCATACAACAACATTACCCGGGTGCCTCAACGGCTCCCGCCCATTGCAGGGTAAAGGGGGGGGGGGGTGTCGGATGTACGCAGTCTGACCCCCATGTTTAAAACATAGAGCGGTTGTTTAAAACCTAGCTAGCATAAGCATTAAAAATACGTGTTAGGATCTCACACACAAAATTTAAGATGAAGAAATCGAAAATAAGATAAAGATCTCTCCAGATTTTAGAGATACAAGACGCCGAGAATTTTGTGGTAATGCTCAGTGGGTGAACTCCACTGCAATATCATGCTATATGTTGATGATTTCAGAGTATATCATACACACTAGAAAATGGCTACACAGAGAATAATAAAGGTACAATCTATGATTTCACGTTGAACCACGTGAAATAAAATATTATCAATATTTACATCAGACACCACTTTCCATTCCCTTGTGGAGCCAAAGATTCACTATTTTTTTGGCTTTGGAGTATGATGGAATAAAGCAAATTGGCTCTTTAAATTGTCTGCGCTTCTTGCAATTGTGAAGTAACAGTTAGTCAATGCAACTTTCGACCCTCATACACGGGTCATCTGGAAATTGTCGCTCTATGTCTTAAACATAGGGGCTATACTACGTACATCTGCCCCCCCCCCCTTACCCCACAATGGGCGGGAGCTATTGAGACACGGGTAATATTGTTGTTGTTTGTTGTATTTACATCAGACACCACAACCTAAATGTGAAATTCATTCTTTTTTTCATGCAAGCCATGCAGTATATAGTGGTTTATTCTTTTTACTAGGGGCTGAGAATTGGAGGCTGAGTTGAAGAAAAGGTAAACAAAAGTGTCACTCAAACATTAAATTTAGAAACCACATTAGAAAGTAATAATGGACTTCAGCATGTGTAAAGATTGATTTTTCATTACTTAGTGATTAAGCAGTGAATTGTTGACATTACACTCATAATAAAAGTAGCAATAGTATATAGAGTAATAACTACTCTGTAATAACTAACACATTACACATCTAAAACTAGTACTTATTAGTCATTATATTTATAACTAGCATTAAAATTAAAATGACAGAGAGAACTTTATTCTTTTCTTGTTTAGGAAATGTGGCCCAAACTATTGGCACCACTTTGTAAAAGGCTGAGTGGATGAATCCTTTATGCATCTCTGATAGAACCTTAAACATAGTAAGAGTTAACTGCAAAGTTCATCTTCACATTGTCTTGAAAACCTAACAACAAATTTTACTTAAAAATCTAACAGTAGCCACTGCATTATTGCTTCATTCCAAATTATCCTTGTTTGAAATACATTTAAACTTTCAATTTTTTACTCCTTCAGTTCCTAAAAGTATTTATTATTATTATTTTTACCATAATAATTGTCTTAATTTCTAAAATCAAGTGGGTATCTGATTGCTCATTTTATACAAGGGTGACTTCCCAAGATGGTCCTTTCTTATAAGGTATTTTCTCAAATTAGTCCTCAATAAGCAATAATTACCACCATGGTCCTTTGTAATTGAGATGTATTCCTTAAATAGTCCCCCATCAAAAATGTGTATTAGATAATAGTTAAATGGAGGGTATTTTTGTATTTTCCACCATCTAAACTATGAATAAGTCTTCAAAATGGTCCTTTCAAATTAAGTGAGTGGCTGCTAGAGAAACGGACCTACCCCGAGTAAGCTCATTGACTCCATTTTGAGAAAATATTTGCTTAAAAATTATCAGTTTGAAAAAACACTTAATTATAAAAGAGCATTTCGAGAACATACTTTAAGTCTATATGATACAAAATACTTTCCGTTTTGAGAATTCACTCATTTACACATTTACTATCATTCTTTATCTGTTGATGCACCATTCTACATCGTGGAGTATATCTTTAAAGTGCTGATGAGGGGTATTCCTGTCATATTTCATTATTATTTTTCTCCTGGAAGAAAGTTACTTATTCAATGCCATCATATGTGGTTGAGTACGTAATATTCATTTGAAATTTACAGTTTCTTATTTTCAACACAGGTTTAAGTGCCCAAGCTTTTAGACAAGTACTTATTGTTTTGTGCCATATGAAGAGTGTTTTTTTCAACTTTATATTGCAGTTATTCAAGATTCCAGTTCCCAAGCTTTAGACCCCACTAATCAAACTCATGTGTCCAGACTTTAATTTAAATTAATTCAACATTTGGACTCCAAATTTGAGTCTAATTTCAATTAATATACTACAACATTTAGACTGCATATTCCCATTACTAAATTTCAGACTTAAGTTTTCAGACTCTAGTAACACCAAGGTAAAAAAGAACATATGCCCCAACTATATGCTACTTAACATAAATGGGTGATCAAGGTGGATGCTTTTAAGCTGGTGACATGGAAGAGGACCACAACTCTTTTTCCTAATATGAAACTAAAAGCAATTAAGTTCCCCACAAAACACATCAGCTAGTTTTGTGCAGCATCTTGCACTACTCCATTTAAGTTGTCTTATATATGTTTTGTACCTATTTTGCTTTATCAATTTACCAGCTTTTGATGTTAAAATAGGCTACTAATAATACTGCCACTCACCTCCCCATGTGACCAGTACAAGTGCATTTGAATGCTTTTGTGGATTAATATCCTATTAGTATTGTTGCTTGCTACTTTGCTGGTAACTCACAGCAACAAGAGTGCGTAATGAGATAATGCATTTCATTTGTTCATTTTCTTCTTGTACTCGATTGGGCACGTAGATCAAGATAAAAGAAACTAGTTGAAAGTAGTGCAGAGAAAGAGAACTAATAATATCCACAAACACTTTTTCATGATGATGCTGAATTTGGGTTTTTTGCATTGGGGTTCAATGTCATATTATAACATTCCTCCAATTGAGGCAAGTATGGTATTTTGTTTGACCCTTAAATGATTCCTGCTCCTTAAACCCCCAATCTCAGCCTGCCCCCAATTGCACCTCCAAATTTGGTTGACATTTTTGTCAAAATTTTGACCAGGACATTAACCAAACTTTGGGTGAGAAATGTGTGTGTGCAGGGGCGGACCTACGTAGGTTACAGTGGGGTCAAGTGACACCACCGGAGTTTGTATAATTAACATATACCCCGGAGTATGTAGTATGCGGACTATGAGTAAAGGTGGCTCAGTTGGTTTGGTGCTCCATATTTTTTTGGGCTGCCTGGGATCGAACCCCATGGATGGTATAAACTCTTGAATTTTTGTTACTTACAAATCACACTTATTCAAGTCTTCTTTTCTTTATAATTTTTCCTAATTTATAATCTATTTACCTTTTGTTCATGAAATTTTTTATTTCTTCTCATGGAAAAGTTTTCAGGTTTATATTGGAACAATGAAAATAAATATAACTCTCCTTTCCTAAAAAAATTGGCCTCTTTGAGAATTTTTTATTGTGTATTTGTTGATTAATTTTTATTATTTCATTGAAAAAATGACATCATTCTTTATTATTTCTGGGTCTGCCACTATGTGTGGGGTGAGGATAGAGAGGGGTTTCAGAGGTAGGAATCATTTTTGGGTCAAACAGAATATCGTGCCTTTATTAGACCAATGCCATATTTTGACATTGGGACCTAATGCCGAAAGAACCCAAATCTGTTACATTATTCACATCCTACTTCTATTTGTGCTTCATCAAAATTCTCTTCTACTTCTTTTTAAACAAAAAAAGTTGTTTTATTTATATTCTCATGATTTGTTTTTTATCTTCTCTCTTTCTTTTTTTGATCCTCCTTAATTAATCTTTTCATTTCCTATTTAAGAATGAATCTTATGGTTCACATTCATTATCTCTCATATGTATAAGTTTCAATCACACAATTTTACCTTTTTAAAACTCCATATACGTCAAACGGAGAGGATAATTTAGGAAGATAGGGAGCATTATTTTTTTTGCTCTGCATAACCACAATTATACAAGTTCGTTTTTATTAAAAATGAGTAAATTTAAGAGTAAATTCTCAAAATAGTCCTTTGTAATAAAGAGTTTTTCCAAATTAGTCCTCAATAAGTTTTAATTACTTACGTGGTCCTCTATAATTGAGATTTATTCCCAAAATAGTCCTTTGTAATAAGGTATTTTCCCAAATCAGTCATCAATAAGTTTTAATTACCTATTTGGTCCTCTATAATTGAGATTTATTCCCAAGATGGTCCTTCATAAATAATGTTACTCAAATGAGGATTAATTGAGGTTTCTCTGCTAAATTTAGAATTAATTCTTAAAATAATCACTTATAATGAAGTGCTTTCCCAAATTGGTTTTTCTAATGAGTAATTAACCAAAATAGGACTAAAACATAATGACTTTTTCAAAATATGATCATATATTTTTATTTCCCAATGTAGGACCATTGGTCATTATTTATTAGTTATTATTCGACTAAATATTTAGCATTATCTAGATATTATTATTCTCACTAGTCATTATTAAGTCTTATTTAGGGAATAAAAAAATTTAGGTCCTACATATGAAAATGACTTATGTTTTAGTCCTATTTACTGCAAATTTCACTTTTTTTCTAATTAAAGATGTGTTTTTGATTTAAAATTTAAAAGATTTTTTTAAGTTTAAATAATTCATAAATTATTTATGAGTAAATTCTCAAAATGGTCCTTTGTAATAAGGTATTTTCCAAAATCAGTCATCAAATGATGATTAATTGGGAGATATTTTGGTATTTTGATCATCCAAATTTAAAGTATATTTTCGAAACAATCATTTTTGTACAACTAAATGTAAAATTTAAAAATACATTGACTATAAATAATGTATTAATTATTTAAAACTTAAAAAAATCTTTTAAATTTCAAATTAAATATACATCTTTGATTAGAAAAATCATTTTGGGAAAGCACTTCATTATACATGATTATTTTAGGAATTAATTCTAAATTTAGCGGATAAAAAATAACACCAATTAATCCTCATTTGAGTAATATTATTTACGAAGGACCATTTTGGAATAAATCTCAATTACAGAAGACCACGTAGGTAATTAAAACTTATTGAGGACTGATTTGGAAAAATATCTTATTATAAAGGACTATTTTGGGAATAAATCCTATTATAGAGGACTACGCAAGTAATTAAAACTTATTGAGGACTAATTTGTGAAAACCTTTTATTACAAAGGACTATTTTGGGAATTTACTCTAAATTTAATGAAAGGGTTTCATGATTTGCGTGTTCTATATGCTATGGGCCAAGCCATGTTCATTTCATTAGTTAATTGGGTGGGCTTGAATAAAATACCAGCTCTGTCCTTGCAAGTCGGGCCTGTGATTTTTATACTGATATGTGTGTATAAATATACTCAGTAGTCACTAGTCAGTATATGGCTACTATTGTTATACTCCCTCCATTATGAAAATATCTTTCTAATTTGGCACAATTTTTAATAAAGTGAAATATGGATGGTTTGTGTAGAGAAACAAGAATTGATATGGACCATATATTTATTTTCATTCTCCAAAAGGTGAAATCGCTCACCCCGGGCGCCCCTCACCCCCGACCCGACGGGAATGTGAGAGGAGGTAAATCACGGTGACCCAAGCACAACACTTAGCTAGACCATATCCTAGTGCGCACCAGAGACTCCCCCCATTTTTCAGAGGTGGTCGCCTCCACAATGGTCGCTGCCAGGTTTCGATCCTTGGTCATTCTCCAAACTTCACCAAGTGCTTGCCACTTGGGCTACCCGTGCGGGTATATATTATATTATATTTATTTTCATAAAAGGAAAGAGAAGAGAAATTTCGGGACAATTCAAATAGTAAAGAAGGAAGATAATTATACAACTAAAGAAGTACCTGTTGGTATTTATTAATTGAAGTTAAGTGCCCCACACTTAGGGTGGACAGTCTAGTAGCGGTAAATTAAATTTAGAAACAATATGTGTCTGGTAATTTGGCGTGGAGGGAAACACATATTTCGAGTGAAATACTCTTTATAAATTAGTACTACCTCCGTCCCATTGTCTTTGTCCATTTTTTACTTTTGGAACTATTCATCTAAGCACTTTGACTCATCAAATTCTCTTAATGTGTAAGCCTAAAAATAGTCATGTGTGATCTTGTTTGATTCGTCTTAACATATAGATTATTAATATATAATTTGTATAATTTTTTAATATACAAATTACAAGATAAAATTGATTAAAGAAGTGCATTGGATGGTGTGCCAAAAGGTAAGTGGACAAAGACAGTGGGACGGAGCGAGTACAATTTTCATCTCTAGTGAAACCTATCTATTTGTATGATTTGGATATATTTCACTTTGGGTATATTTTGGTTTCGGATATATTTGTATATATGTTATTTTTGAATTAAAATTTTACTATCTGTTCATTTTTTTCATAGCACATTTATCAATCTATCATCGATTATCACCTCGTATTATTTTATATTTTTTTCTAATTATACTCCCTTTGCCCTAAATATCTTCAATTTTACTCCGTATCTTATGAGTCATATTTTATAAATTTGAATTACAAATTATATTTAATTTTGATATAAAATAAATATGTTAGATTCCCAAATTACATACAATTTGGTAAAAATATATTGAAATTTAATGCAATTGGATAAAATTTGAGTGAAATTAAATGCAAGTTCATGCACATGTTTGGCTAACCACACAATATTGCATGAGAGTGGGTCAAATAATATCTTTTTAACCATGCTCTAGTTTGTATAAATTTTTACTTACTTTATGTAAGTTGTATTGTTCAATTTTATTTTAATTTATAAATAAAATAATTTTAAAACATAAAAAATTTTACATTTTGTTTAGATATGGTAAATCATTTTGGGACATAGCCACATAGGGAGTAAGAAATATAAGTACTCAGTATATAACTAGATCAAATGTTAAAATAAAACTAAGAATTTAAATTCACTTGAATATAATCGTTCACTAATCTACATAAATATAATATATTTATTGTCAGGTAGAATCAATTTCACATATAATCGGTTTTGGGTCTTATCGAATTTGGGTTTAACCGATTTCAGATCTAATCAGTTCTGGATCTAATCGGTCAAATTTAATTGGTCTTGGATCTAATGAATCATTTTGGTTATAAATCAGATCTTCACTTTTTGGATCATTTCGATTTCGGATCGTTCAGTTCGGGTAATTTGTTCTGGTTCTGTTTTGAGAGGTATATATATGAACTTCAACAATTCAACTTGGTGGGAGGACCATTTGCAAAAAAAAAAAAAAAACATATACTCTCTATCTTAAAAAGTCTTTTCATTTTTATTCTTCGTTTGAATCAAAAGGTACTTATACTTTCAATTTAATTTTTTTTCTTTTATCCTTAGTAATTACCTAATGTTAACTTATTTATCACATCATATCTGTTTACTATTAATTATAAATCACATCCTTACTCTATTACTCCCTTTGTTCCACATTAAATTGTTTGTTTACTATTCATAGAGACAAACTTTATTTAGTTTTTTTTCCATTCTCATTAGTTATTTGATGAAATAATATAGTTATGTTACCACTAGTTTTGTAGACCTTATGATATAGTTTTTAAATATGTAATTTTATTTTTAAATCTTACATCATTTTTATACAAAATAATTTAAAAATGTCAAATATCGTAAACCAGAACTGGTAATTTAAATTGGGGGCGGAGAGAGTATAAAGTAAGGATGAAATTGGAAAGTAATATCCGTACTAAAGTTACATTCTTAAATCTCACAGCTTTTCAAAGCGGAATAATTTTTTTAGGATGGAGGTAAGGTATTTTACAGGAATCAAAACCAAAACCCGGCTATCATAAAGTCATAAACATATGTAGGTCATGTTCTCTTCATCTGATCTGATTAGTTCTGATCTGCTCTTAATTGAATGTAATTATATTCAAAATTATTCCTAATCATATCTGATCTGGTCTGATTTGATCTAATTCCAATAAGAATAAATAATAAGTAAAAAAAAAATAACTAGCTGAAATCTGAATCATATTCTGTGGTTTTTTATTAGATCTCTATCTCTCTCTTAAATTTTGTTGAATTTGTGGTCAAAATTTTTACCATGAAGTCAATAAATGGCAAAGTTGCGGACTTGCGGGGATGTGTTTGGACTGTGCTCAACTTGGGGGATTTACCGGGGGATAGGCATCTCAAATGATCAATTTTTGTTGGAGCACTCTTGGTATCTAATGTCATAACTCATAATATGATATCAAAACCTAATTTTCAAAGAAACGTGGTGTATTATTATTGTTTTTCGTACTAAAAATTACCTTGGAGAGACCTCAAAGTATATTTGAGATACTGTGAGACATTGGAGATCTTACTAAAAATTGAGGGTATCCAGGATAATTTTATGTTAATAATTCTATTATAATGTACTATAAATTATTATTATCTTCTTAATTAACTTAATATCCTATTTTCACTCATCTATGTCATACTAGATAATTTGGGAAAATCAATATAAATATATCTCTTCCTTAAATTTCATAAAAATCAAAATAAAAAGAAGAATATAAATATATCTCTTCCTTAAATTTCATAAAAATCAAAATAAAAAGAAGAACTAATTTAATTGAGTAATGCTAGAGTCGCAAATAACTTGGACACAAACTTCACAAACTTATCATTTCTGTATGTAAATTTTTATTTTTAAATTATTTAAAAAAATCATTTTATTCACTTGGAATAGTACACAAATAATAAGTTTATGTAATTTGTATCCACATTATTTGTGATTCTAACATTACTCAATTTAATTACGTGACACATTGTTACATGACCAGACCATTATATTAGTTAGTCATTATCACTAATACACTTTCGATATGATCTATCATCAGTTGAAGTATATGGATCACCATGATATTGCATTCAGTGGATGAATCTGGGACGCAATCTCTATTTCTTAGTTTATGTGCGTTGTACCAAGTGTTTCCCTAAAAGGCAAAATTTACACAAATACTCCGACAAAAGTCAGATTTTATATAATACTCTCAAAATTAATTAATGATATCATTACTTTCATAATTGCTCTCATTTCATATAAATACTCCACTAGCTTTTACTCGATCTATCTTATGTATTTGTCATAAAAAACAGATAATCATTATCGTAAAAATAATATATTTTGTCACATCTTGTCTTTTATATTTTTTGATATATATGATTTTTGAATATGTAAATTTGATATTTTTAATTCCATTAATTTTCTAATAAATTGTGTAACAATTTCAAGTTAAGGCAAATTCTTTTATGATCCCAAGCTTCACACTCATTTATTGGACCTTAGCATATAAATATTATAGATAAATTAATTGGGCTCTTTGATAAAAATAAAAAATTCTCATGTTGACCCATAAAAAATGTAAGAAAGTCTATATTTCAAATGTGGACGTACATTAGGATTATAAAAGTACAACTTTTCGGTTAAATCTCGTAGACAACAACAAAAAATTTAAAATAAGACGGAGGAAGTATAAAATTCAAACATTTACGTATCATTGAGAATAGTAAGAAGACCTCGTGTCTTTGTCTCGTCCCTCGCTCATCTCTTCCCGCTCCAAACAAGCGTTGGAATCTGCGACCTCCATGTAGGATCTTATATAGTTATATACATTAAGTATTTTGCTAGTGAATTGATAAATGCACTCCAATTTTGTTAAATGCACTCCACTCTTTTAATATTTTTGTTGAAGTAGACATATTTAACCTTGTGTGAATTCAACTATTTTAGTACACCGTATGTCATTTTAATTACTCCATCAGTCCAAAATGTCTATTATCCAATTTGATTGGGCGTGACAGTTTAGAAAATTAAAAGGTGTAAAGATTTTCTATGTATTGCCTTTTATGAGATAGACTATTGAATAGTGTAGAGAAAAAATATGGCTATAATGACACATTAGTCAAAAGTTTTTTGCCAAAATAGGAAATGAGAAAAAAGAATTTGGACAATCCAAAAAAAAGTGAGAAAGAAATTTTTGGACAACCTTAATAGCTCAAATATTAAGGTATGTTATACGACAAAGAGTATTTTGTACCTTTTTTGTCTTGGAATTATCACACATTTTGAACAATAATTAAAATTTTATCTCTTTTAAAATAATTTTATTTGTAAATTAGTATAAAAATAAAAATATATAAATTGTAAATTTTAAAAATATATCAAGAGTTTTATAAAACAAAATGTGGCAAGAGTATTTTATTTTATCAAACAATCAATGATAATACGTAGATAATAAAAAATTATCGAGAGATTAAAATAGTAACCGACACACTATTTTTGAAAGAGATGGAGTATGTAACTTTGTAAATAGGGAGTATTTTTATTTTTCGTTCCTTTTTTGAAACGTAAAAAAACTATCGCTGTCTAAAACATGATTACGTTTTTTAACGTAGGGAGTACCGGATAACTTTTTATTTTATAAAGAAAAGGTTTTGTTGTGATAGAGACAATTATGTCATTTTCCAATCTAAAAGAAAAAATGGTAGGGAGTATTTTTATTTCTCGTTCTTTTTTTTGAAACGTTAAAAAACTCTATCTAAAACATGATTACGGTTTTTAACGTAGGGAGTACCGGATAACTTTTTATTTTATAAAGAAAAAGTTTCGTTGTGATAAGACAATTGTGTCATTTTTCAATCCAAAAGAAAAAATGGCGAGTTTAACAAAATTGGATTATTAAATTTATTAATTGCCAAAAAATATATATAGTTCAAATACTCAAACACTCAATGATACTTTAATTTGAGAAAAAAATAAATGGATTGAATTAAAAAAGATACAAGTTATTTTACTAAAATTCAATTAATTCCACGGACAAATTTGTATACTCCAATAAAAATATAAAAAAGGTGGAGTGCATTTAACAAGAGTGGAGTGCATTTATCAATTGCCATTTTGTTAATATTAGTAAATACTTCCTCCATCTAAAAAAATTACGCACTAGACTATTTCGTATTTACTCCCTCCGTCCTAATTCTTTTTTCCCAGTTTGACTTTTCTCCATTTTTAATTTTTGGCTTTGACTTCAAATTTTACCCTCCTTAAAAAAGATTTTTTGAATTTTTTTTTCAATCATTCAAAATATAGAGTTAGAAGATAATTGGTGTAAATACATGAGGGTATTAATGTCATTTGTCATCTTTTTTTCTAATGGGAAGGTAGTTTTAAGACGGAGAAAAAGAAGAAGTGAGAAGAAAGTTTTAGGACAGACGGAGTATATGTCATGAAAACTTTTTTTATTTGTGTAACGAAAAGGTATTTAACAAAAGGAAAATGCTAGGGGTACACCAAAAGTGTACCCTAAATATCCCCACCCCCTCCATCACCATAAAAAAGATAAGAAAAATTTAAAAAGAAATAAAAAATAAAAATAAAATAAAACGAATAAAAAAGGAAGTGGTGAACATTTGGGGTATACAGTCTATCCCTTAACATATCCCTTAACAAAAACCACTATAGAGTATAGCTACTGGCAAACATGGCAAACATGACACGTAAGTGCTCAAGTGTCTTACACTTTTTAGTGGTCACGCGCATTTTTCAATTGTACGGAGTATAAGTTGGTCGCCTGTTCAATATTCTTCTCTCTATACACGTTTTTTTTCTTTTTAATACGGAGTACTTTTTGACTTTTTAGAACTTCTTTTAATTACTCGGTAAAAAAACCTTCCTTTAACACTTTTAATTTTTTAAGAAAAATTTTCTAGGATAACCTCCACTTAATTAACCAATCTTTCAAAAATAATACTCTGTACTCTGTATCATTTTTCACTGTTAAGCATAATAATCCATACTTTACTAAAATTTGCGAATTCTAGATCGTTGTTAAGTTACTAACGACGAGTTAATGGAAACGGCGTATTTTGCACAACAAAATGTAAGAATTATTTTTTATCAATTTTTTATTCCAACTTTTTTTTTGAAATTTTCATTTAAATTTTTTAAATGACTTTCCACCTCCATCATTTATTTTTCTTGTGATTGGCGGCAAAAATATCACCCACTTTTTGGAATTATTTTTTTAAAATTTATTTTTCTTTTGGTGGTAACTGGTAAGCGGTGAAAATATCCCCCGCTTTTCTATATATATATTTAATTCTTGATTTTCAAACAACTACAGAACTATCCGCCTATGTCTCGATAAACTTTTCCTCTGAAAATATCCGCCTATATTCTCCTAGTGAAATAAGACATTTCTTGGAGTACTGGTGTAAATATTTCCTTTCCAAAAAGAAATTGAGAATAATAGGGTATATAGAGAAGAAATATTTCCATAGACAATATATATACTGTCACTTAAACTAATGCACTATCGACTCTTGAATATAAGTATCTACCCATTCTCATAATTAATACCTTCCCGGCCTCAAAATGTTTTATACTTTATGAAAAACGAAGTACGATTTCATGTTTTTGTTTATTTTATTTAAAAATTGGTATACAAATTAAAAATAAAATTTACATATTTAAAAAGTACGTCAAAAGTTTTACAAAACAAGAGATGACAAGAATATTTTAATTAGAAAACTAGTAAATCAAAACACACAAACAAATAAACGTTTATGTGATTTTTCTTTTCTTTTTTTTGAAACATATGTGATTTTTTTAATAGTGAAGAACATAACTACTTTTGGAATTTTAAAAAGGATGAAGTATATAATGATAATTGGTAAGATGTCCAAATAAACAATTTTATAATGGCGTGAAACTCGTGTGATATTTGCATAATTGCATGTGGTATATACAACGTAAGTGCTACTAGAGGCAAAAACTTTTCTTTTCTCTTAAAAACTACTTTTACCTCTTACTTTTTCATACATTTTTTACTAATAATCTACTCATCACATCTTACTTTTATACATCACATCGAGGGTATTTTTGGAAAGTCAACACCAAAATATCCCTCTCTTAATTTTCCAAAAAGTCAATAAGGAAAGTTTATTTAGGATGGAGGGAGTAACTTTGAATCACTCATGGGCACGAATCATCAATTTTATCAGCGCATCATCGTAGCTGTACGAGTCATTTTAAAGTGAAAATAAGTTAAATAACCCAGATCAAAAGTTCCTCCCTAATCGGTGTAACAAAGAACTATCTACAAACTCATTCAATAAAGAGTATTGTATGTCAGGGTACGGTCAGAAGCATGAAATGCCAATTTTTTTCAAAATTTAGAAAGGAGTTAGGTGCGTGACTAGGGACGTTTCGGGGACGGGAAGCGGCGCACCTATTTGAAGAATCCGTGTATCATAGTCTGTAACTCTTCAAGGGAAGAATATGAAGTGTAAAATCTTAATTTTACACCTAAATGTAATGGTGTAGATCAAATTTGAAAATGATAACAGTAAAGGCTGCCGCTAGAGAGTCTTTTCAAAATGCTAACACTAACATTTAATTTTATTGACTAATATTGAGTGAATTGGTTTGAAACTAATCAAATTAACTCTCAAATCAATAAAATTTATTGTAATGAGATGAAATTAGGATAAAATCTAATTATTCCATACAATTCATCATATATATATTCCTTTCGTCCCAAAAAGAATATCACACTTCACTATTTAAAAATTACGGAAATTTTATTTGTTTGTGCGTTATCATTTATATGTATAACTTATCTTTAATTTCTACATATAATAAATTTAAGGCATAAAAATTTGTACTTTTTTTCAAGAAGATAATCCATTTTATGAGGGAATGAGCAAGTAATGTAACTAGTTCAAATGGTAAAATAAAAGTAAAAATTTAAAAATATAATATGCTTATTGAAAGGTAACATAGTTCTGAATTTATCAATTTTAGTTCTAATCGAGTTAGGATATTATCGGTTTCAGATCTAATCGGTTTCGGATTTTATCGGTTTCGGGTATTATCGGGTCCGGATCTAATCGGTTTCGGGTTTAATCGGTTCGAATACTATCGGTTTCGGATCTAATCGGTTTCGAATTTAAATCGGATATGAATTATTTAATTCGGTTTTGGTTCGGTTCGGATCATTTCGGGTTTTCGGTTATAGATCGGATCTTCATTTTCGGATCATTTCGGTTTCGGTTTCGGATATTTCGGTTCGGGCAATCGGTTCCGGTTCTGTTTTGCCAGGTCTACTCAAAGTGTACCGTATTTTTACACTACTAGCTAGACCTGGCAATCGGGTCAATCGATTCGGTTCTGGTTCGGGTCTTTTTGGTTCGGTCTCTTTCGGATATATGTTATAATCGGTTCAGGTCATTTCGGTTTGGGTCAATTCGGTTTCGGGTTTATTTCGGTTTGATTGATTTTCGGTTTCGGTTCAGTTTCGGTTCGGGTTTGTATCGGTTCGAGTTTATATCGATTCGGATTTATATCGGTTCGGGTTTATATCAGTTCGGGTTTGTATCGGTTCGGGTTATATCGGTTCAGGTTTGTATCAATTTGGGTTGTATTGATTTGGGTTTATATAGATTTGAGTTTATATCGTTTTAAATTTATATCAGTTCAAGTATAATGTAAACACATACATACTAATAAATGAATAAATCACATAATAAATTTAGTTAATTTAGTTAACTATAATTTTTATATACTTTCTATAAAAATACAAAAGTATTTTAACTTAAGTTATAAAATGCAAGATAAAAGATTTGTACATGAAAGTAGTTACATGGTTTGCACCCATAATTTAAATATGTTTTCTTAGAAACACATCAACATATGTAAAAATATATAGGTAATTCATTTTCTCCAAATTCATTTGATAAATGAAATATTAATGAATTTGATCAATTTCGGGTCTAATCGGTTTTGGGTCTAATCGGTTCCGGGTTTAACCGGGTTCGGGTTTAACCGGGTTCGGGTTTAATCGGTTCGGATTTAATCGGTTTGGGTTTAATCGGATTCGGGTCTGAATCGGGTCTGAATACATTCGGTTCGGGTTTGGTTCGGTTCGGATCATTTCGGGTGTTCGTTTCTATTTCGGTTCTTTAGTTTTTGAGTCAAATCGGGTTCGGTTCCGGGTTATTTGGTTCGGGTTATTGGGTCCGGGTCAATTTTGCAAGGTCTAGTACTAGCTTGTCTTTTTACTGCACTATTCTTATTGTACGTCTTCTACAAATGATGAGGTACACTTTTGCACTCCATTTGGATGGTAAGAAAATGGAGGGAAAGAAAAGATTAGATGAGAAAACATATTTTTCTACAAGTTTTCTCTTGTTTGGTTTGCAAAGAAAATAGTAGGGATTTTTTTTACCATGGAC
Organism: Cuscuta campestris; assembly: GCA_900332095.2. NCBI lineage: Eukaryota > Viridiplantae > Streptophyta > Magnoliopsida > Solanales > Convolvulaceae > Cuscuta > Cuscuta campestris. Next base: position 1,150,003 of record OOIL02006272.1, read on the forward strand.
CGCACATAAAAACTTTTCTCACGTTTTTTTTGGTGAGAAAACTTTTCTTTCTATTTTCACACCAATTTCTTATGATTTTCTGTCAATTCAAACACTAAGGCTCCGTTTGGTACTCAAAATTCAAACTATAGAAATGAAATTGGTGAACATCATTTCAATTTTGCTATTTGGTATCACAACACTTTATAGATTTTGGAATTGTTAGTGCAAAAAATTAATTAAAATTGGAAAATTTAATTACATCCAATCTATGTCCTTCTCGGACGAACTTCTTTACTTTTGAGCGTTTAGGGGAAGCTGGCTATTCCGGTAAGCGAGTAGTCAAATTTGATTAGGAAAGCGGCACATAGTTTATATTGATTGGATTGGAGGGACTTTCAGTTCTGGAAGACTATACGCTCGTTTGATCTTGATCTTGATAAGAGTAACGGAGAGGGACTTCGTTCCTCGAAGAGGTACGAAGTTGGTCGAATGAGTTGAACTATGTTCAACGAAATGAGTTGAACGAACAACAGATTCATTTCAAACGTTTCACTATGTGAAACTCATTCCGGATACTACTTCGGATACTAGAGATTCGTTTCAAACGTTGAACGAACAACGAATAGTGAAACTAAGGTACGAAGTGACTCGAAAGAGGTACAGAGAACAGAGAACAGAGATTCGTTTCAAATGAGTTGACAAAGATTCGTTGAACATAGTTCAACTCATTTCGTTGAACATAGTTCAACACTATGTGAAACTCATTTAGTTCAACGAACAACGAATTTCGTTTCACTATGTGAAACTCATTTCGTTGAACATAGTTCAACACTATGTTCAACTCATTTAGTTTCAAACGTTGAACTATGTGAAACAACGAACAACGAATTTCGTTTCACTATGTGAAACTCATTCGACCAAAGGGAGAGGTACGAAGTCCCTCGACCAACGGGAGGGGCATAGGCATCGCCTCTCAATCCAATCCGTCTTCCCTGTCCCCAAATATTGAATCCGTCGGGACTGCCGGGGCTCGAACCCGCAGCTTCCGCCTTGATAGGGCGGTGCTCTAACCGATTGAACTACAATCCCAGGAAAATAAGGTGTACAGAATTCTCATTTGATTCGAACCAACGAATGAGTCGAACATATACTAATTATATAATTATATAATAGATATATATCCAACTAACTGACTGGAAGAGATGGATTGGGCTCACCCTAATAGAAACAAAAACTGCTGAATACGGTGGATACACTGGTCAACAAGAAGCGGGGAGCCCTGAAAACGATATCAATTTTGTATTACAAATAGACCATAACTTTTTTTTTCTACATTTTTTCTTGATTTTTTTCTCTATCATTTTCTCTCATCCTATTTCCTTTATGGTATGTTTGGAAACATGGATTTGGATTTCAAATCTGAATTTGGCTCAAATTCCATGTTTGAGAAATTTAAATATTTTAAATTTGGATTAAAGTCAAATTTTTCTCATTCATAACAAAATTTAATTTGAAATCCATGCACCACTTCTAGTCATTTGAAATTTTAGATTTCAAATTTTGGAATTAAAATACATAATTTGAAATGAAATGCTAGTTGCCAAAGAGTACCTTATCTCATTCTATCTTACCATACAAAGAAAGAGCTAGTGCACCTCTGCATTACTTTTTTATACTCCCTCCGTCCCAGAAAAAATGCCACGGTTACTATTTTGGGCTCTCGATAATTTTGTTTGTTTACTCGTTTTGGTTGACCATTTGATAACATAAAATATTCTTGTAACATTTTGTTTTGTAGAACTTTTCATATACTCCACTTTTGAATGATGTAGTTTTTACTTTTTATTACTCTACCAATTTAAAATTAAAGTAATTTTAAAAGAGATGATATTTTACACATCGTTCGAAGTGTTGCAAATAAATTGGAACGGAGGGAGTATTTTTCTTTCCCAATTTCTCCTTGGAACTCAGCCATCGCCTTTCAGTTCTCGATTCTCGAACGTTGACCATTCTTGGTCAACCCACCCCAGCAAAGAGAGAAAAAAGCAGACTCTGTTTCTTTTCTTGAATTGCCATTCCCCTTACCTTTCTTCTCCCAATTTCTTCTGCTCTCTTTCTTTCTCTCTTATTCACATTCAAAGACCTAATTTTCAGTTGCTTATGTTGACCAAAAACACCCTCACATTTCACCTTTTCTCCCCTACAAATACCCAAATCCACCCACCATTAACAGCACTGAAGAAGAAATTTGGGAGTTTGGGAGGGAGATAAATTCATTCATTCATTCATTTTATTTATTTATTCAACTTTTTTTTTGAAAAAAACTATCAATGGGAAACTCAATATGGGCTTTGTTATCACCATACACACCATATCTGATCTCCATTGTAGCAATTCTTCTTGTTCTTGAGCAGTTATCTTACCTGAAGAAGAAGAAGTTTCTTCCCGGTCCGGCGCTGGTTTTTCCGTTCATCGGTACTGCCATGACTCTGGTCACCAATCCGACCAAGTACTGGGAAGTCCAATCATCTCTAGCCAAGTCCAATGGCCATGGCGTTTCTGCAAATTACATCTTCGGCCGCTTCATTCTCTACATTCATTCAACCGACCTCTCCCACAAGGTGTTCGCCAATGTCCGGCCGGACGCCTTCCATCTAATCGGACATCCGTTCGGCAAGAAGCTCTTCGGCGAGCATAACTTGATATACATGTTTGGGGAGAAGCACAAGGAGCTCCGCCGCAGAATCGCTCCCAATTTCACCCCCAAGGCGCTGGCCACGTACACCGGGATTCAACAGAGGATTATTATCAAACACCTGGCGTCCTGGTTGGAGAAGTGCTCCGCCGCGCCGTCGCAGCCGGTTCCGCTCCGCGTTCTCTGCCGGGATATGAACTTGGAGACCTCGCAGACCGTGTTCGCCGGGAAGTATTTGAGCGGGGAGGCGAGGCGGCGGTTTAATTTGGACTACAACTACTTCAATGTCGGGCTGATGACGCTTCCGGTGGATCTGCCGGGCTTCGCCTTCAGAAAAGCGAGGCTTGCGGTGGATCGGCTGGTGGAGACGCTCGCGGTCTGCGCCGAGCAGAGCCAGAGGAAGATGGAGACCGGAGAAGAAGAGCCGAGTTGCCTGATTGATTTCTGGATGCAAGACGCGATTAGGGAAATCAGCCAAGCGAAGGAGAACGGCGGCGATTTAGGGTCCGTCTACAGCCACCGCGAAATCGGCGGCCATCTGTTCGATTTCCTATTCGCCGCGCAGGACGCTTCCACCTCCTCTCTCCTGTGGGCGGTGGCGCTCCTGGAGTCTCATCCGGAGGTTCTCGAGAAAGTGAGGTCGGAGGTGAAGAGGTACTGGTCGCCGGAATCGGGCGAGGACATCGCCGCCGAGCAACTCAGGGAGATGAAGTACGTGGAGGCGGTTGCGCGCGAGGTCATCCGGTTCAGAGCTCCGGCGACGATGGTGCCGCACATCGCCGGGGTCGATTTCCAGTTGACGGAGAATTACGTCATTCCCAAGGGCACCACCGTGTTCCCGTCGCTATTAGACTCGTCGTTCCAGGGGTTCCCCGAACCGGAAAAGTTCGACCCGGAGCGGTTCATGGGAGAACGGCAAGAGGACCGGGTTTACAGGAAGAACTTTCTAGCGTTCGGGGCTGGGCCCCACCAGTGCGTGGGCCAGAGGTACGCGTTCAATCACCTCACGCTCTTCATCGCCATATTTACGGCTGTGATTGATTTCAGGCGTCACCGAACGGACGGCTGCGATGAGTTTGTGTATATCCCGACCATTGCCCCCAAGGATGAATGCAGAGTTTACATTTCCCAGAGGTGCAACAAATTCCCCGACCGGTGTTGACGATTTTGCCCCTCTGAGATCGGATTCTTCCATGCAGCTTTTGACTTTTCCAGGGATTCCAATTGTGTTGTTCATTACCTAAATTATTGATCTCTGACTTTCTGTTCTTGTTTTCACACTCGGTACGGTATTTCTCAATTTTTTTACTGTGGGTGTTTTCTCCAGTCCTAAAATAGTTACATTCTTCAATCGACGTGTAAAATTTGTAATTTTTAAAATTAATTGACAAAATTTTAAATTCACAAGATAAGAAATGGTAAAAATATTTTATTTTATTTTATTAAATGATCAATAAAAATATGCAACAAGCAAATGTTGTCGGGATGTTGCAATACTTCCTCCGTCCTAAATTATAATGCTTGTTCACTATTCACAGAGTCAAACTTCATTCATTTTCTTTTTTTATTTTCGTTAGTAATTTGATAAAATAAAATATTGTTGTCACCACCTAGTTGTGTAGATCTTTTGATGTAGTATTTTGATATGTAATTTTTATTTTTTAACTCTATACCATTTGTCATATAAAATGATTTGAAAATAACTTCAATCAAACATCGTAAACCGAAACAGACGTTATAAAATGGGACGGAGGGAGTAGTAAATAGGTAAATCATTTTTGGAACGTGGGAGTATTTTAGAGTTTATGATATTTTGACACTGACGTGAACCAACTCAATTAAAAAATTAAATTGATGTTCATAGATCAATAGAAGATTCTTAACTTCCAATTTATACTTGTAGGCCTAGGAAAGATTGTACGAAGTGTTGTTTATCCTAAGATATCTTTTATGTGCATCTCAGACTTATTTTTGTTTGGGTGTTGCATGTGAACATTACTTCTTCTTCTTTCTTTTTTTTTTGTTGAATATAATGGCTTTGAGGTTTAAAAGCTTAGCTTTTGGATCACTAAGACTCTAATACTATCTAAAAAATGCACAAACTATTTTGATTTCATTAATGATAAACTTTGTATTCAATCTGGATTCTGTAATGTTTTTCTTTATTTTAAAAATCTAAGATTATTTAATTCAGATTTATAAATATCTTTCTAAATCTAATGGTATTCAAAATTTGGAAGATTATCAAAAGTTTGTACAAGATATGGATTTTGATGGATTTTTGAGCTTGAGTATAAACACAAATCCAAATTACAAATTGTTGGAAAAATAAAAAATAATTTTATTATTATGATTGCACTTAGAAAAATAAAATATTCTAAGTTGCCTACGTACCCTAATTGATGGGTGTATTTCACCCGGAACCCGGTCCGTATCCGGGTCCACATCAGTTGACCGGTTAGATTCAAATACATCAAAATGCAAAGCTTTAACAAAAATATAGACGACTGGTTGGTTTCGAAAAGTTGACCGGTATAAAATGTAAACCTACCGGTCAGAGTACGTGACTTCATGCTGGTGGTCTTCTGCCTCTTCAACGTATTAGGTTGATACTATGGTGTGAAAGTGTCGACACAAATAGCTCCAAAGTCAGTTGGACGGTAGTATCTGATTTAAACAAAAGATTACAGGTGATGGTGTAAATTAACCACCGGGTAAAACAGTTCTAGACCGAGTTTAGGATTGTTTACTAGATTCGAGAGTGTAAAATGAAATAAACACGAAGTTAATTGGGAGGACTGTAGGTAGAAATACATGTAGCCCAATTGTTATTAGAATATGTTAAATGCACGAGAGCTTTTACACAAGGGTTTAGTGAAAAGAATTTGGATCCCTTCATTTGAGGGTTACACAAGTATTTAGACAAAGCTAGAGGGGACAAGGCACCGCACACCCACGCCAGGCCACGTTCCTGGGTAGCGCGAAGTGATTGCCTCTGTCTTTTAGTGTCATGTTTCATCCCTTTATTTCCTTGTCATCTAGTAAGGAGGAAGGTTTTTTGCTATATGTGTTGATTCTTTTTGTATGCCTTATTTTTTAAGGGGAAGATAACTAAATTGAGGGGGAAGTATTTTTATATCCTAGAAATGTCTTAGGGGGATGTGATTTTTCTTAATTGTTTAGAATTTTTTTTCCTCCGCGAATGCATGAGTTCTTTTGTTGCATTATTTTTTATAATGTCAAAAGGGGGAAGAGTGTAAGAGTATATGCTCGAAATTGTTAATTTTTGATTGCATATCCTCCATATGTTTGTCATTATCAAAAAGGGGAAAGTTGTTGGAATGCATGAGTTCAACTCTTTTGGTACTGTTAAGTGTTGACTCCCAGGTTAAGATAATTGACAAATATAATTTATTCAAGTCAAAAATAATGTGCCACATTGACAAACACAAAGACTTGAATTGCCAAATTCCTTGAAGTATTCAAGCAGGAGTATAGGATTTAATGAAGATCAAGATGCCTAACGGAGCGCTTTACGGAAGTGAAGAAGAAGATTTCCGAATACTTTTAATTTGTTTGAGTCTTAGAAAATATTGCAAGGATGACACAAATATTCATCACTCCAAAATTATTTTTAAGAGAGTTATATAAAAATTATAGTTATTTTAAAGTCAGTTGAAAAATCCTTTTTTAACTATTCAAAGACTTAAAATTTTGGTATATTCATTCTTATTCATTCTTATATGAGGAGTTCTTCCTTAAGACTTCCTCTTTAGTATTTATGCTACTTTGAAAGTGGACAAATATTAAAAGACGGATAGATGCTAAGGGGGGTGTATTCAATTGAAATTGTATTGAATTTTTTTGAACTCTAAAAAGTTAGTGAATTTGGAAAATCAATAGATTCCTTGTAGAGTTTGTCCAACTTTTCTATTGATTTAAGATGGATTTCATAGACTCCATGGATTTCTATTAGAAATTTTGATAAATATTCTCTCTCGGTTCTCCCTCTTTTGTTGGCCATTTAGTTAACCTACAATTGGAACATATCATCATCAACCTCTACGCCTTCTTCCCCCTTGCTCCCATCGTTCCCTCTGCGGCTGTGCTCGTAGACCTCCAATTGCAGGCTGTACGGGAAAATAAAATTGCATGCTGTGCTCGTAGACCTCCAATTGCTCCCATCGTTCCAATTGCCGCTGTGCTCGTAGACCTCTGCACCAACTGCGCCGCTGCCTTCTCTACCGGCGAAAGCTTCTCCACCGAGTTCTTCTCCGCCACCGCCTTTAACTCCCGCTCCTTCAACTTCTCCTCCTGCGCTATTGACGCCTTCCGCCCCTGCTCCTTCTGGTTCTTCTCCCCCGTTGATTCCCTCTGCACCTCCCAACAGAACCCCATCTCCTCCATCGCGCACGCCTCCTTCTCCACCTCGTCCTCCGCCCCGCTCCACTCCCTCTCCACCTCCTCCTCAGCAGGAGGTAGTCTGGCGCCCCCATCGCCGCCTCTTGATGGCGGATCGTCGGGGGTATCAACAGGTTTGGTGGCCGAATCTACATTATTGCTTTGTTCAAAAGTTCGTGGAAATCTGATGTCCTTAGAAGGGATTTGAGATAAGCAGTATTTTAAGAGACAATCCAACAAAATTTATGGAGTATTAAAATTCATTGACTATTGAATACCTAAAATTTTTTTAAGACACTTTAAAATCTTTATTGAATACCTCAAAACTTTTAAAGATTTTTGAAAATCTAGATTGAATACCCTCAGATTTTAAAAATCCAAAAATATATTACAGACTTCCAATTGAATATACCACTAAATTTAAAACACTACCAATTACATTACATAAGTTTTTTTTTTTTTTTTTGAAACAGATTACATTACACAAGTTAAAATGGAAGAGTATGCATAAAAGGGATTTGATAATAGAACAATCCCCGATTAGAGAATTTCTCCAACTCTAAAGTGAGAGAGATGGCGGCGGCAGCTAATGGCAGGGAAAGTGGTGGTGGAGCGGCGGGAGCACCGAAGATCGTATGGAACGAGGGAACGCGGAGGTTCGAGACGGAGGACAAGGAAGCTTATCTGGAGTACGAGCTGAAGCACGGCGGCAGAACCATGGACGTTCTCCACACCTACGTTCCGCCCAGCAAGCGCGGCCTCGGCATCGCCGCTCTTCTCTCTGAATCCGCCTTTTCTCACGCCAAGGCTCATTCGCTCGCCGTAATCCCGTCGTGCTCCTATATCTCCGATACCTTTCTTCCTCGGAACCCTTCCTGGAATTCCGTCCTGTACAGACCAGATATCAGATCGCAGATCTGAGGCGCAAATCTGTCAAGGTTTTTCTCTTCTCTCTCTTTCTCTCTATTTTTATTTTTTGTGAATATATTTTAATCTTTCATCATGTAAAGTAGGAAAAAATTGATGAGATATCTCAAAATAATCCCAATTGGAGTATTAGGTATTGCTTTCTTATTGACAATAGCCCCTATTAGGATAGAAATTGGGGAAATTGATGCTGTTTTGTGTTGGTAAATTTGCTTTTTGAGTTACCAAACATTTCAGGTGTCATGGTCAATACTGCATTCCCAGCACACATGTCTCATGTCTCCTTTTTGGGAGAGCATGGTCTTATATTGCATCCTAGCAGACATGGCTGCAAAAGCCACTCCAACAAAAGCAACTACAACAAAAAAATTAAAATCCATTAAAAAAAGACTAGACGAACTTAACAAAGATAAGATACAATTAACTTATCAAATACACTTGTTAATATGATTGTGGCATCCCTTTTGGCAGTCTCAATGGCAATTTGAAGCAATTTTCTACTCCCTTCGACCCTAAAAGATTGCCATGGCACCCTTTGACCGTGAATTATGAAAAACATATATTTAGTTATAATGTAAATTTAGTAAAATTGGGTTTATTTTAAAATATAGTTTTGAAATATTTAATTTTTATGGTAGGCGGGGTAGCCTGTCGAAGAAAATGTCACAAGGGCGTGGCGAAGGAAGCGGTGGAAAGGTGGATAGGAGTAATGACATTTTAGGAAAGTCAACACACATTACATTAAAACACGTGCCGAGTCAAAATGAGAAGAAACTTATGGGACCGAGGGAGTAACATATTTTACCTGTTTCATAAGCTCACACTTTTACCAAATTTTCACACTTATTTTAGTCCAAACAACTACTCCCCTTGTCCCGGTCTTTTTGTCCACTTTCTCTTAGGAACAAATACCAAAGTGAGGAAATAAAAAAAGTAAAATGTCACCTTTACCCCTCCTGATATTTCCTTGACTAGCTAGCTCCTCCTTATATCTCTGCCGCACCAATCCATCACCACACTCCCGCCTCCGATCCATAACAATGTCCCAAAATCTTTCCCTTGTCTAGCTAGTCCCATAATTATTGAAGCATTAATTTGCACACAAAATAGGCTTAGAAGTACTCATGTTGCATTACATCATAAGCCAACAATTGAAGAGATAGAACTTAATGAAGAACTTGAGAAAGTTGAAAAATATTTATTTTTTTTACATTTGTTTCCCTATTTTATTCTTATATTATTTTATTCTATAATTTTATTCTTATATTATTTTATTCTTTAATTTGGTCACATATATTTTCCGTCTGAAATTGCAAATGTAGGGAGGGCTGAAGGAACCAGATTGCCTCAACAAATTCGAGGACAATGATGACACTCAACACAAAATGTTTGAGACAAATTTTAATTATTTTCAATGTTTGAGACAAATGTTAATTATTTGCAATGTTTGAGACTTGTTGAGGATGTTTACCACCTGGCTCAATGTTAGTAAATATGCGTATTATACTAACGTATGTATAATATGTGTTTTATACTCACGTTTAGGATTCATGTTATACTATACGCTAAAATACACTTATTTTTAAAAGGGCCATATAATACTCGTTTTTTTAACTTTTCTCAATTTCACATCATCCCCTCCTTCGTTTTGTATTCAATTATTTTCCACCTATTATACATGCTCACTGGCCGGCTAAACTTTTGTACTGTATGCCAGTAATATTTATATTTACACAAAGATAAATATGGAGTAGTACTCTTTTCGTCATGTAAAAAATTTCATTCGGAAAAAGACCAAAATAGGACTAAATAACATAGCAAGGATAATGAAATAAGTCCTTCATATTTTTATTTCAAAATAGGACTTATAATGCCAATAATACCAACATATAATACCAAAACACTTTGAATGCCAATATATAATGCCATATTGTCATATTCAATCTGTCTTTTTTTGGGATATAAACATATAAGTCTTATTTTGGGATAAAGCCTATGTTTTGGCCCCAGGTAGATTTCTTAATTTCATTGTCTAACTTCTTGGAGTTTAAGACAATTATTAAGAAGTAAAAAAGATGTGGTTGTAAATAGTTTTGAAGAGAGAATATTGAAACCACATGCTCCCTCCGTCCTATGTTTAACCATTTTTACATTTTTTGCTTGTCCACTAATTTTGTCTCATACCATATTTATCATATATGTGTGCTTTGCATTCATTCAACCATATAATATTCCTTTTCTTAATTCTCGTGTCACTTTCTCATGTCCCAAAATAGTGAGACGGAGGGAGTATTATTATTTTTCCTTTAAAAGGAAAATATGAGAAGTATGAAGTTTGTTTGAGACATCTAAATAAGAAAAGTGTGAAACTCTTTATGCAATGTGGTCGGTATAAATTACGATAATTTAGAACTACATTTCAAATTAAGTCTGATGATTTTAAGTTCATTCATAACTAAATTTATTTTTATCGCATATTAGGATCAAAATTTAAAAACTCTGAACTAAGTCAAATGAAAAAAAAATCCATTTTAGGATTACAGGGAGTATAAAGCAAAACATGCTATAAAGTTTGAAATCTTTGGAGACATAATCATTCCATGGTCTAGCTTTCAAATCTCACTCCAAAAAAAAATTAACATAATAAATCTTTGGCAGTTGGGTTCTCCAGCCAATATCCATTCCCTTCTCATACTCAAATCTGCTTAGTTATGTTGGAGAGCCAATATACATTCAATTCCCCTGAAACTCAAATAAGTGTAATTATTCTGGATTTTGAAGAATATAATGCATATTAGTGTTCTAAAAGTCTTGTTTCTTTACTCTGCTGGGATTTTCACTCTGCTTTTCCTTGAATCTTGCACTCTATGTTTTGCACGCGAAGAATTTCAAGAACGCCGCCCCTCAATCAGCTTCAAAGAACATGATAACAAGGTACTTTTGTTAAAACCCAAGCTTCCTATTTTTAAGATATATATGGAAGGTTTACATATCTCATTGATTAGTAATGTAATTGTGTGATTTTTTCTCACTGTTCTTTTCTTAAAACTATCTATGTCCTAATTTTTCATGCCTCATTTTTTTCCCGCCACTATTTATCATTAATAGGAAGCAGCATTATGCGATTGACACACCCATTTTCGATCTACAATTGTTTCATTAACCACAATTTGGTTATATTATTTTCTTTGTCATCTCTGAAATATCTTGACCACACATATAATCACTTCAATTATTTACCTGCCTGGGCACAAAAGATATTGGAAGGGAGAGAGTGGTAAAAAATACTCAGTAAAAAAATGGTTTGTGCACTTGTAAAGGTGGAAGCTGGCAGGGCAATTGACATTGCAATTCATGGGATTTTGTTATGGGCTTCAATGGGATTGTTGATGCCTGCTGGGATACTTGCAATTAGACTGTCCACATTAATGAAAGAATGTAATAATAAAAAAAAGCCTAGAGTCACACTCTTCTATGTGCATGCCATTCTTCAGGTAAGTACATTGTTTTAACTACGGAGTAATTTGCATAATTTTTATTCTACATTGGTTAAAACCATGCAATTATAACTTCTCCTTTTTAAGTGGAAAATTTTGTGTGATTAATTAACATATACTTCCTCCATCCCAAAAAAGAACTTTATCCATTTAACTTTCATTAAGTATAAAAAAAGTGTTGAAATGTAAAAAGTGTACGGTTATAACTTGTTTTGATAATAGAGAAATCTTGTGAGCCACATGTTCGTTACTAAAAAATGAAATAAAGTAAATGGGAAATGTTTTTTTGGGACATCCAGCCAAAAAGGGAACATGGATGAAGTTTTTATTTTTGCACAGATGGAGTATTCATTACATTTTATTTCTATGTTTTTATTGGATTGACATTTTAATTACACTCTGACCAGTTACTTGAAAAAAGGTGGTTTCAGTGGTAGTAGCAACTGCAGGAGCAGTATTATCCATCAAAAGCTTTGAAAATAGATTCAACAACATTCATCAAAGGATAGGTTTAGCACTTCATATTGCTATTTATGTCCAATTTGGTATGGGTTTTTGTCGGCCTAAGAGGTAATTAAGGTGACTCCTTCACTCTTTTTCTTTTGCTATGGAAAATTTTTCTCTAACCCCGAATTATTTTGTACCAAATATCATAATTGTACAATTAATCTGAACATCCAAAAAGAAAGTGGACAAATTCTTTTTGTACCCAATTATTTACACACCCTTACTGTGGTTCAGAATGCATCTCTCTTCTACACAAATTCCAACCACACGTTGGTTTTACTTTTCAACATTTTTCTTACCTGAAGTCAAACCGTAAACTTTCATTTTGGAACGGATGGAGTATAATTTGTGAGAAGCCAGCAAAAATAATAAGACCAAACGAGTTTCGATAAAGAAAAAAATGTTAAAAATGTGAAGTTTATGCAGAGACCAAATGATATTTTGAAGATGGGTGATATTTGTGTAGGGGGAGAAAGTGGAGGAGTGTGTGGTACTTTTTGCATTGGCTACTTGGGACAACAATAAGTTTGGCAGGGATAATCAACACCTACACAGGGCTAAGGGCCTACCATGAGAAGACATCAAAGAGCATAAGCCTTTGGGTCATGATTTTCACAGCTCAAGTGTCATTTATGGGATTTTTCTTTCTTTTTCAAGACAAATGGGAGTACATTAAAAAGCAAGGAGATATGGTTGTCGGCAATGAACCCAAAACTACAGCTGTAGTGGCCACAACAACAACACTATGTGAAGTAGTGGTTGATGCTGCTGAGACATACAGAAGGAGCAATGCACTTGGGACTTATTTTTCAAGAAGCAAAGCACTCAAGAAACTATTTCAGCAAACATCATGGTGATGATGATAATGATGGGTTGTTTAATAAATCACTTGTTGAGTTGTGTTTTTTATTTACTTTGTCTAAATAATTGGTCCACCTTGTGATTCGATTATATTTTCTGTGTCACTAGCGACTAGCCCATCACTTGAGTCACTATGATTTACCCCTCTACTATACTGTCGGGCTAGGGTGTGGGGGGGCTAGGGTGTGGGGGGGCTAGGGTGTGGGGGTGCCAGAGGCGGGAGATTCCACCTTTTAGCACAACTGTATTTTGTGTGGCACTGAACAGTAAATGAGTGTTTGTTTTGTCCTTATTATTATATGCGGGTCATGTTATAGTCACACCACGAATGACATTAAAATTGACACCGTTATTGATTTACACACAATGATTTTTCATTAAATGACTGTTTGTCTAGTTCATGAAAGCGTGGCCCATTAGTCAATAATAAGTTAGTCAAAATTTCACCATTTTTGCCTTTGGGGTGTGATGGAATAAATCAAAATGGATCTCTAAACTATCTGCGCTTCTTTAATCAATGAAGTAGCAGTTAGTCAAACACTGCAGCTTTCGATGTTGAGCCGGGGGTCTCTTTGGAAACAGCCTCTCTACTTTCGAGTAGGGGCAAGGTCTGCGTACACACACTCTCCCCAGACCCTACTCTTGTGGGATTTAACTGGGTTGTTGTTGTTTGTTGTTTAAGTTATTTTCAATTCCGATCATAAATCATTGGTCCAATAGATCAAAGCCCACTGAAAAAGAAAAAGAGTTGCATGTGATAAATAAGCAAGTTCCAATAGGCCAAGTCAACCTTTCAAGGATTGGGCTAAGCAAATGGACTCGATCAGAAATCAGGACAATGATAGATCATTGGCTTAATGGCTTTTAATATACCTATTCCTTCAAATGAGTCCAAGAGAGATTTTACACTTTTCACCAAACGAAGCAAATTTTCAAGTTTTTTAAAATTATTTTATCTAAAGATTGGTACAGAAATTTAAAATGAAATTTACATATTTAAATACCATGTCAAAAATTTTACAAAGGATATAATAAAAATATTTTATTTTATGATATACTTAATCAATATGCACAAACAAAGGAGTAATTAGGAGTGTTGGACATGTTAGCCTACAAGTATATTCCATTCTTCCAAGTATTTTTCTTTTTCTTTAAGACTTTAATAAAGACTTTTATCCCCTCATTCTCTGCGGACACTGAAGTCTGAGTTGCTGATATTTTCCAGATTTGCAGACCAATAATCAAATTCAAATGGCTTCTCAGGATCATCACCACCATGACGATGAGCATGAACATCATCATCACCATCACCATGAAGATGAGCATGAACATCACCATACCCATGGGTTTACTCTTCTTCCCTTCAATTCAACCCACATTTTTAAAAATCTTTTTAAAACTTTATCTTGAGTTATTTTCTTCACTCCCATTAGGGATTCAGGAGCAACAAACTGGGTGGGCCCAGATGGGAGGGTCTACCATAGCCATGATGGACTTGCACCACATTCACACGAACCCATATACTCACCTGGCTTCTTCAACAGGAGAGCCCCTCCTCTGACCAACAGGAATTTCAATGAAAGAGCCTTCACTGTTGGGATTGGTGGCCCTGTTGGAACTGGGTAATTTTTTCATAATATTCCTCAATTCCATCTTTTAATGTTTATTTGTTTATGAGTTTTAGAAATGGGTCTTATTATTCACTATCTATTTCATCTTTTTGTTTTTCTTTTGTGCACATTCCAACTCTTTTTTTTTTCTCTTTCTCAGCTGCATTTTTCTTCATTGGGAGATTCTGTAAAGTTCAGTTCTTTTTGTATGGATGACACTGCAAAAGTTAAACTTCTTCTAGATCTGGTTAAAGGGTTTTTGGATTGAGTGTCTTTAGCCAAGAATTTCAACTCTATTTTAGTTGTTGGGCACGCGGAAAAAGACTCATCTTTTCTGGGGAAAAAATTGAAAATGTATAGGTTTTGTTTAGCTTTGGTTGTGTTCTTTTGTGCTTTGTTTTTTGTGTTGATCTATTAGAGTCTCAGTCTGAATTATTTATGAGAGAATGACGTGTTAAAAAGATCTTGAATTGAACTACTTAATCAAATGGATTCAACATTTTAGCTAGTTTTTTTTGAATGCTATTGACTAATTACAATGTTGTATCTGTCCATACATTTCTCAACCTAATGACCCACTAAGAGCCAACGCCTCTGCCTCTCTTGACTGTTGGGGTTCGAACCTGGGTGAACTTTCTACCACTCAAGCTAGGGGAGAAGTTCACATTTTAGCTTTTTTTTTTCACCCCAAAAGGATCCTAGCTAGTTTAAATACAGATTTGACTAGCATCAGATGTGGTTCACTTAACAAGCTAGTCTTTTTTTTTAATTAATATTGCAGAAAAACAGCATTGATGCTCGCATTGTGCAAAGCATTAAGAGACAGATACAGTCTAGCAGCAGTATGTATTCCACTTGTCATTTTAGATTCACTGCAACTCCAGAGATTGTATTTCACATATGAAAAACATTGAGTTTATATTGAGTATATATGTTCTTTTCGGCTGAAATTTAGTGGGTTTAACTAAATCTAACTGAATTGAAAGTCAGTTATACTCTTACTTGAAAAGTGGTGAACTGAACTTGACTGAAGTGAAGTTAACTAAACTGAATAACTTGAAAACATGTCGAAAAGAACAGATTCATTGGATGATTTTTTTTCTCCTTGAGACCTTTTTCATGATTCATGCATTGAATGAAGTCCAAATCAAGTACTGAACCATAACAATATAGATTAAACAAAGGCATATAAAAGGGAATTGTTTGCTTGTACGTAGGTGACAAATGATATATTCACAAAGGAAGATGGAGAGTTTTTGATAAAGCATGGAGCACTTGCGGAGGAAAGGATTCGTGCAGTTGAAACAGGAGGCTGCCCACACGCTGCTATTAGGGAAGATATAAGCATTAACCTTGGACCTCTAGAAGAGCTTTCGGGCTTGTTTAAAACTGATATCCTTCTGTGTGAATCTGGTGGAGGTAATCTTTTATTATTTCCTTTTTACCGTACAAAAATTGAATGACAAAGTGGCGATTTTTCTATGTATCTTTGGAATTTGGATGCAGACAATCTAGTCTTCCTCTCTGTTGGGATTTTACTGGGTTTGTTCTTGTTAATGTTGTTGGGTGCAGATAATCTAGCTGCCAACTTCAGCAGGGAGTTGGCTGACTACATCATCTACATAATTGATGTATCCGCGGGTGATAAAATCCCACGAAAAGGTGGTCCCGGAATCACCCAAGCTGACCTCCTTGTAAGCGGTTTCATGTAGTTTTAATTTTTTTTTTGGAAAAAATTATGCGGAGACCCTAAGAAATTTGAGATTTTACACGAATACTCCAAGACTACAAAATTATCACCAGGGCTTGTATAGTTATTAAAATATTTTTGCAACAAAGACCTTGTAATGCAAAAATGGCTTTTCCTCAATGAAATGAAAATTTGATTCATGTTAAGAGATTCTAAATGCGATTGATCGAATCTGTATATCAATACTGATTTGATCAATCCGAGCTCTCTTATTGAATTGCTCGTTCAATGAGCCTTCTAAATAGTATCCCTTGAAGGGGACTCAAACCTACAATCTTTCAGCATGATATTTTGAGTCTCGCGTGGCTTCCATTTAACCACCAAGGCATCTTGAACTCCCGTTTTTTCATGAGTATGCGCGATGAATATATAGTTTTGGAGCATTTGTGATAAAATATTTAAATTTTGGGTGATATGTAATTTTGTTGATGTTCTTGAATGAATCTCTTGATGCAGGTCATCAACAAGACTGATCTGGCACCAGCTGTTGGAGCTGATCTCTCTGTTATGGAGCGCGATGCACTTCGCATGAGGGACGGTGGCCCTTTTGTTTTTGCTCAGGTTTCCTTTGCTCCTCATTGCTTTGTTTCCGACAATTATGTATGTATGAATGCAACATAAAAATGCTAGAAACCCGCAATAGGTGACCCACGGATGACAATGACAGATGATTTATACATGTACAGATGATTATCGTCTGTGTATGTACAAATCATCCGTGGGGCACCCGTAGTGGGTTCCTTCCATGATCCAATGCAATGTCATCTTCATAGGTGATTATTAGTGATGGGCTCTTTATGGAATTTGCAAAAATCATTGAATCGCAGGTGAAACACGGCGTGGGAATCGAAGAAATCGTAACCCACATTTTGCAAGCTTGGGAAGTAGCAACAGGGAATAAGCCACACTGAATTCAGATTAATGAAGATCCCTGCATCTATGAACTCTTTTTCATTTGATGATTTCTGGTTTATCCTAATTAACAGTACTTACTTAGAGGACTCTCCTTCAATGAACCAGACTTGGTATTTTCTTAGTGTGTTTTCTCCTTCCGTTCTAGTGCATTCGTCTAGTTTATCTTTTTCAAATCAAGCTGGACGAATTTTATTCATCAATTACTCTCAATCTGTATTGCATATTACTCCATATTACAATGAAATAAAATTTTGAAAGTTTTCCATAAGATGAATATAATTGAATCATTTTTATACTAACATGCATTACACGGAGTAGTTTTTATTTAATTGGGGTCTAAAATTTGTCCAGTTTGACTCGAATAAATCAAATTGGACAAATAAATGGGGACGGAGGTAATATATTGTACTTGGTAGTAAAATTGTGACATTCCATCCCAAACCCATTTGGCAATTCGAAGAGTAACTCACAATTTTATATACTCCCTTTGTCCTGCAATAGTATTCTACATTTCTTTTTTCGTTCATCCAATACAAAAGGTTTCATTTTCTACTTTCAAAAAATTTTATGTCGCATATAATTTCATTCTCCTTTACATTATTTTCATGTAAAACATTACTGCAGGACAGAGTGGTATTGAACTTTTTAGATATCGGTATGTATTGTACAATTGTGAGATTCCATCGCAAAACTAATTGACATTTTTAGAAATAATTAAATATCAGAATTTATAAATGGGAGTATTATAAATATTTAAAATTACTAGACGTCATAAATTGGGCTTGAGAAGACGACAGATGTAACGGAATGTAGTGTTAACGATGCTTTGCCGTCTTCAAACTGTGCACGCTACATTTTTGGGAGTTGGAACACACACAATTAGATGCCGTCTTTCGACTTAAAGTGTATTTTCTCGGAATATTCATCTCTAGACTCAAAATATTTCTATGCTACTCACAAGAAAATTATTTTTTATTTTTTATTTTTTTAAAATAAGCATTCGTTTACTTCACTTAAGTGAAGGTCCACCATGACTTTAAGTTAGGATAAAATTTTCCGGACCCTATAAATTTAACAGGACCGGACGTGAGGATTTGATGGCTTTAGAAGAGACGAAAAAAAGTTCTTGGCCATAACAAATTTAATTATATAAATTATTTTTCTTTAAAGAACAACTAGTATTACAAAATTACACATAAAAAATTATAATATTATAATTAATTATTGTAATAGTTGACTTAAAAATTTGGTTTTTAATTTTCTTATTTAAAATTATGCGATATTTATATATATTACTCATGGAAAATTAAAAATGTGGAACCTAAAAAAATAGGTCAGAGCCGGTAGGGCACCTTAGCCTACCCTTGGATCAGCCCTAAAATTGGAGCATTTTTCAATTAATCAAGAGGGATGCGAAAGGTCGATTATACAGTATATCTTGATGTACCTTCCTTTTAGTAAATTATAACAAACTTTTAATTAAAATAGTTTGAGAATAAATACTATATTATTTCAAAAAGATTTATGGGTTTCTTTCTTTTTAATGTAAGCATGGGGTTCTCGAAAAAAAATGTAAGCATGGTAGTAAAAAAAAGAAAATGTTGGCATGGGTAGTTGGGTCCAGGACTACCTATGAAAGCGTGAACTTCTAGCAATATATTTGATCCCATTATTGAATTCGTAAAGGAAAGACGCTCCTTCTCTCATGGTTCCACCCAAAACACACTCTTTCCAAACTCTCCAATCACAAATTTCAGTGGGAAATGCCTGCCATAATCACTTGGGGTTGTCTTCTTTCAGTGTTTCTCCTTGCCAGCAGTATTGATTGTGGCAAAGGGTATCCAAATTTGCAGCAGCAGAAACTGGATGAAGTCTTGGAGTTGCCAGGTCTGGGCTTCAATGTCAGCTTTGCCCATTTCTCTGGGCATGTCACTGTGAACCAGGAGTCTGGCAGATCTCTCTTTTACTGGTTCTTTGAGGCTGTGGATGACCCATCTTCAAAGCCTCTTGTTCTTTGGCTCAATGGAGGTCCACATCTCTTTCTCCCTTTTTCTTCTTTATCATCATATCTCTTGTTAGATTATAAAAATCTTTATTCAATTCCCAGCAGCCTCTTGTTTCTTGCTTCTCTAACCATCTTCAAGTTCTTGGTTTAGTGGATTAATTACTTGACATGTTAAAAAACCAACCTTTTTCTACATCAAGAATCTTTGCTACTTCCTTTGTTTGAGCAAACTTTTCCTTTCTGAATTGGATACCCAAACAAAAAAAGTTGCAAACTTTCTGTCATAT
Organism: Cuscuta campestris; assembly: GCA_900332095.2. Lineage (NCBI taxonomy): Eukaryota > Viridiplantae > Streptophyta > Magnoliopsida > Solanales > Convolvulaceae > Cuscuta > Cuscuta campestris. The sequence goes on from OOIL02006272.1 coordinate 1,169,440, forward strand.
GTGTGAATCTTCAGTTTTACCTGGTTCAATTTTGTGAATGGTTTTTTTTTTGTATGACTCTTTGCAGGGCCTGGATGTTCATCAATTGCATTTGGGTTGGGTGAGGAAGTTGGGCCTTTTCATGTTGAGAAAGATGGGAGGACCCTGTACTGGAATCCTTACTCTTGGAACTTAGGTTTGTAATTCTCATGATTTGTGTTTCTGTCAAACATGGAGAAATTAGTGTAGCATTGAGGATCAGGGCTTGTTTGGTAGTGGTAAGTTTTGGCTGGAACAACTAAAGTTGCTCAAATTGTTGGGTTGGCTGACTGAAATTTCTACTACAAAAATGGCTCATAAGCAGGATAATTAGTCTACCAAACAAGCCCTTGATACTTAAATCTTAAAATTACCAAAGTATAGGGAAACGTGATCTATCATTCCAAAACAAATGATGGCTTTTTAGGCAATTTGCGAGGGCAATCCAAACTGACCTTTTTCTTCTTTAATTTTTCTTATTTGCAGTTGCTAATCTGTTGTTCCTCGATTCTCCTGTTGGGGTCGGTTATTCGTATTCGAACACTTCATCTGATCATCTTAACAATGGTGATAAAAGGACAGGTACAATTTTGGCCTCGTTTTCTACGCCATTTTTCCCCTTAATTTTACTCCCTTTCACAAATTGACTGCTAAACGTCCATGTTTTGTGTTACAGCCGCGGATTCCTTAGAGTTCTTACTGAAATGGTTTGAAAGGTTTCCACAATATAAAGGAAGGGATTTTTATCTCACCGGAGAGAGCTATGCTGGTTAGTTACTTCTTACTTATATCCTCATAATTCAATGTGATGCTATTGTAAAGCAAGCATATATAAAAACTGCTCCAAAAGCTATTTGTAAACAAACTTTTGGGACCAAAAGCTCCCTTAAAGAGATACTCCCAATGTCTGGATTTAGTTGTCCATTTTCCCTTTTTAGTGGATCCGCATTTAGTTGTCCACTATCCATATTTTGCAAACAGATTATCGTCGATAGAATATTAGCATTGTTGACAACAATTAATGAGAAACTCACTTAAAGAACTTATTTGATATTTCACTCTCACTCCTTAAATATGATGTTTTTTGAAAGTGGACAGCTAAATTCGTCCATATGAAGTATTTACCAAACCGTTCTAATAGCCATTGTTTAGCCCAAAAAAGCTCATTGCCAAACACCCGAGTCTCTCTACTTACATTCCCTATTGGTTGTTTTTTGTTTTGTTTTAGGGCATTATGTTCCTCAGCTAAGTCAGGCCATTGTGAAGCACAATGCTAATGCAAAGGACAATGTGATCAACTTAAAGGGTTTCATGGTACGGCACCTCTTCCACAAATCAAAAGACCCACCAATAAAGTTGCATTCTTTTTCAGCAAACAATTTTTTTAAAAAAGTGTGTTTGCTTGTTAAACACAGGTTGGAAATGCTTTGACAGACGACTACCACGACCACTTGGGCCTTTTCCAATTCTTGTGGGCTACTGGTCTGATTTCTGATCAAACATTAAAGCAAGCAAACCTTTTGTGCGACTTGCAATCGTTCGTTCACCCCTCAGAGAAATGCGATGAGATATTAGACATTGCTAGTGCAGAATATGGAAATATTGACCCTTACAGCATATTTACACCAACCTGCACCACAAATGTTAGCATAATGAACAGCATATCTAGAAGAAGTGATGTAAGTGCCTAGTACATGTTTCTTCTTTTTTTTAAAAAAAAAACTAAGTGATTTTTTAGTACTATAATTTTTCTATTAATTCCGGAAAAAATAGCTAACTTTGACTAAGACATACTCCATATACCAAAATAGGACCTTCAATGTTTTTTTTTACCAAAGTATAGCTTAAAATGCAAAATAATGCCAAAAATACTGTGAAATGTCATCACACAATGCCAACTTGTAAGCGTTTCACAGTCCAACACTCCCATATAGGAGATAAAACATAGAGCTCTTATTTTGGTAAAAGTTTCATGTTTTAGTCTTATTTAGGTAGTTTTCTTTTAAAAATTTTCTATGACAATTAAATATTGATGATCGATATTGGTTTATAATATGTCTTGGCTTGAAAAAATGAAAATTTATTAATTTATTTTATTTCCACTTGAGGTGTTGTTTCAACAGAAGGTAGGTCTGCTGAGAAGAAGCTATGATCCCTGCACAGAGAAACACTCAACTGTCTACTTCAACCTTCCTGAAGTTCAAAAGGCTCTTCATGTTCATACCCGAAACTCTTCATTTAAATGGACAACTTGCAGGTATTATACCCAAACCGTCGTGTTTATATTGTTCGAATTCCATGTGAGCTTATACTTCATGTCTTCATCCCATTAAATGCGGCCTGATTACATACTATGAAAATTCTTTCTGAACATTTGTTTTAATTGCGTTACTGCCTTTACACTGCAGTAATGAGGTATATGAGTCTTGGAAGGATTCTCCTGGGACTGTGTTGGATATCTATCATGAACTTATAAGTTCGGGGCTTCGCATTTGGGTATTCAGGTTTTACCTCTACTTTCTTCTCACAAGCTCCCTAGCTTCAGCATATTTTCACTCATTTCTGGCAGTAATATGTTGTTAAAGTACATGTTTTCTTCATTAAGGGTAAATGTAATGCTTAAAAATTGAATCTTTTTTACACCTATCATATGTTGGTATTATTAGTTTCCTTGTTTCTTGGTGGCAGTGGCAATACGGATGCTGTGATCCCTGTCGCATCGACACGTTATAGCATTGACGCTCTCAAACTCCCCACTGTTAGTCCTTGGCGCGCTTGGTATGATAATGGACAGGTATTCTCACACTCATCTTATTCCCTAAATGCACTTCCCAAATGGTTTTGGAAGATGAGAAAAGTTGTTCCAAATCTACTTGGATACTCTACCAACTCTACCATTTTTTTTACAAAGTGTTAAGGAACCAACTCAACATGGCACCTCACTAGCAAGTGAGATTTGATTTTTATTTTACTCGACTCTCGCACGTGACCATTGTTTTTTTTTTTCAAATCTGGGTGGCGCTGAGATTTGAAATTGTGACTTATAGGTCAACAATGTTTTGATACCACGTTCAAAAACCGACTCAACCAAAAGCTTGATAATATGTTTTCCATATCCAACCATATATCGTTGAATCAACTTTGGTGCTCTATGTTGAGGATATAATCTCACATCGAACACTCGGGCTAAAAAAAGACTCTTACGTAAAGAATATGACTTAGGCTCCGTTCCGTTCAACTTATTTTTTCTGATCTGATCTGATTGAAATCTCATAATTCTTCTGTACTGTCAAATAGGTCGGAGGATGGACGGAAGAATATGAAGGGCTGACATTTGTTACAGTTAGAGGGGCAGGCCACGAAGTCGCTCTCCACAAACCCAAACTCGCTCTCACGCTCATCCAGTCTTTCTTAGCCGGAACCTCAATGCCCCGGCTGCAACCTATCAGCTACTCGTGATCCTTTCCTTCTCCCATGTGCACGACTTGCGTTTTTTTATAAAAAAGAAAATTGGACCGTAAACATAGAAATGCAAAAAAATGTTTGGCATTGAGCCTGAAAATGTGAAGAACAGATGCTACATTATAATAGAGTCATTTTGCTTGCGTTGTTCATTCTTATAATGGATGCAAACCACATTCCTCAACTCTATCATATGCTCAATAATAGAAGATGTATGCCCTCTCCACATTTTAATATTTTGGTTAGTTTTTTTATACACTTTGGCTACAAAATGGGAAAAGGACATTCAGTTGTAGTGTAAATTTAATATGTTGTGTTCATTTTAAAATGTAGTTTTGATATATCAAATTTGTATAACATCTATTTATATAAAAAAATATTTACTAATTGTCAAAGTGTGTAGAAAATTGAGCAAAAAAAAAAAAAAATCGAAATCCGAACAGATTTTTTGTGAGGGAGGTAGCTAGCAGTCGTTTTTATAGCTAAGACTATTAAAAGAAACTTGTGAAACGTGATATAATTCCAACGCATTGGTTCCAAATTCCAGCAGAAGCCAGGCAATGAAAAAGAATGTCTTCATAGCTTAATTAATTGTAGAATAGGACATGAAAAATAAATGTGGTCCCAATATGAATAATGCTAAAAATTCATATAGTGATCCACGGATCATAATCGTTTGTGTTCATAGAATCATAGGTGATTATCGTTTACGTATAAATAAATCAGCTGTAATTGTTATTATTGAGGACAATCATTTTGGATTCCTAGCATGGTCTGATTCCATACAGGATTATTCAGAAATGTTTTTTATCTTCTTGACCAAAAGTTGGCCGAATTGACTGATTTTTAGTGGTTTGGCAAAGTCAAAAAACAGAAAAAAAAAGTGATGAGTGCTGTATATATTACTCTATGTTTTGTTGGCCAATCCAAAAATCTCAGTCATGAGTTTATGACTATCTAGTATTGAGTCCGGATTTAATTTGCAAGTATTCATACCTTATTAAAAATAAACAAAAAAAATACAAAAATCATGTTAGGTGTACTCAAAGATTGTATCCTAAAATATACCTCAAAGGTTTACATTTACCCGGAAGAATAAAATGTCAGTACAGTCACAAAATTCACACTAACATTTTGTATTAATATACTCCGTAAGTCATTAATCTGGTATGTACAATAATAAAAATGTGAATGACTTTTTTGAATAAATTATAAGGTACTCCCTCCGTCCCGTTTTAAATCTCTTGTTTTGACTTTTGGACATATTTAAGGAAAAGAAAAAATAGATTTGATTTTTCAAAATTGTCATTACTTTTAAAAGGGGTGGCTATGAATTAAAAGATAGGTAAAAAAGGGTGATTTATTTTAAGAGTAGTTTAGGTATTTTATTTTTAAAAGTTTATGATAACAACTAACAAGCAATTTATTTTGGGACGGAGAAAAAATGCAAACAAGCAATTTAAATTGGGACAAAGGGAGTATAATTTTTAGAGTACAAAATAAATTTAATAAAAAAACTAACATATGAATGAACCCTCTAAATTGAACGATCGCATAAGAAATTTTCTAGTCCATATAAGATAAAATACAACTACTACGTATTTTGAAAATACTTAATAGTTGTATTTTATCTTATATGGACTAGAAAATTTCTTATGCGATCGTTCAATTTAGTAATGTATACTTGTATATTTGTAAGAATGTAATAAATAACTAATAATGCCTTTATACATCAAAAGCAATTGTAGCATGGATGGTAGATGGTCTAACAATAGAACAATAGTTTGGGGGTTTGAATCCCCAATAGTAACAATTTTTGAGGAATTCGTGCAAAAAAAAAAAAAACGGGTCACCTGTCAAACCGGCCGGTTCTTACCGGTTCGAGCCGATTCGGTGCACATCCGGTCTTTGGAGCTGGACCGGACCGGTTTGGCTCCCGGTTCACCGGTTCCCGATCCGAACCGACCGGTCCGGTTTTTAAAATTATGGTATTTTAAGTAAAGATTTTTTTGGGTAAAAGTTTCAAATGAGGAAAGTATCTAAATTAATTATTCTTTACCTAAGTTCTCAACATCTCAAACACATTAACAAATATTTTCTTTTTTAATGGAGGATCATTCCGATTTAAATTCGTATCACTTTCTCTAAAAACCAAATTCTTTAAACTTCAGTTGTTTTTTACAATATCTTTTGCCCTAAATTAAGGAAAATCAACTAAATGGGATAACATATTAAATTATAAGTAAAATAATAACACGATAATCGAAATATAAAAATTTAAATAATAACGTGCTACGAAAAATTTATTTGTGGACATAGAGTAATAAATATACATTATTCAAAAAAACTCTTAGAAGTATGTTTAACATTTGCCAATCAACTTTAGACATGCTTCAAAGTGTTTTACATCCTTAAGACTTCAAAAAAAAGAGTTCAACATAGATATGCAACCAAATTGTCATTATATCAAAATTAGCTTAATTATGTATTTACACAACAAAAAAGAGAGAGAGATCACAATCGACAGAAATTGCCAGCAAATTCACACTAATTACCAAACAAAAAAATAAATAAATAAATAAAGTGGGAAAATCAAAGGAATACAGTGAAATTCAGAGAGGAATGAAAACTAAGGAATCGTCAGTAGTGAAATCGATCAGAAACGGCATCCGCAGCAGAGGAAGAAGAAGGCGAGCCTGGACACCAGAACGACGGCCTCTACGAAGGAAACGAACCTGAACAGAACGCCGTCCAGGAACCAGTTCAGAAACCTCGACGGCCGCCTCGCGGTCTTCAGCCGCCACCGCAGCCCCGCGCTGCGGCCATCTCCGCCGGTGGAGCGCCTCGCGGTCAGCCGCTTGAAGGTGAACCAGTGCCCCGTCTTCTTCAACATTCGGGAGGTTTCGTGGAATGGAATGGAATCTCTCTCTCTCTCTCTCTCTCTCTTTCTGCGGGGAGGATTGAGGGGATTTATGGAGGAGGAAAAGGGGGGGAGGATTTTGAGACGGCCGTCCGGCGAAGTTGCGCGTGGGATCGTGCGGTTGGGGAGGGGTATAAAAGGAGATTTGGGAGACTCACCTTCCTACTCGGTTTCCACATCATTTCATTGCTCGGTCACACCTACACTAATTATGTAAAGTTGATATTCTGTGGAAGCCAAAGATTCACTATTTTTTTTGCTATGGGGTATGATGGAATAAAGCAAATTGGCTCTCTAAACTGTCTGCGATTCTTGTCATTGTAAAGTAGCAGTTGGTCAATACAATTTTTGACGTTCATCATTGGTCATCTGGAAACAGCCGCTCTATGTTTTAAACATAGGGGTTAGACTGCGTACATCCAACCCTCCTTACCTCGCAATGGGCGGGAGCCGTTGAGGCACTGGGGTAATGATGCTGTTGATCCTCCTGGGACGTCTGCTTAAAAAATTGACGGTTTCTATTCTACTTATTCACCCCTCATCTACTTCCCTCGGAAAACCCTCGCCTTAGTCCGACCCGAACGGATCCTCCAAGCTTCCAATTTAAGTTAACTTTAGTTTGGAGTCAAATTTGAGGGAGCAATTGAAGGGGGAGGGGGAGCTTTACCAAGGGTTACGCGGAGTAGGTATCATCAACTTTTTGAAGCAACATCTATAGGGATCTCAATTGAAGCTCGGATCATAGTATGATGTTGGGGTTTAATGTCGCATGAACTCCTCTGATAAAGGATTTATCTTGTTCGAACAACGTGAAAAAATTTTGTGACTTTTAAAATGATTTTATTTACAAATTATTATAGAAATCAATAATATAACTTACATATATAAGAATGACATCAAAATTTCTATATAACAAGAAGTGACAAGAATTCTTTATTTTATCCAATTCTCAATTAAATTATACAAACAAAATAAAAATTATCAAGAAATTATAACAATGAAGGTACATATTATTTTTGGAAGATGTAAATTGTTTTAGCACGAAAGAAGTAAAAAAAAGTATTGGGGAATAACGTTCGAGTAAAGCAATTACTTTGTAATTTGTCCGTTAGAGAAGAAAAAGATTGGAGAATAATTCCATGTTAGCTTTACACAAGTTTGACTTGGAGTGGAATGGGAAAATCAATATAATAACAGAAAATTGTTCTCTTCTAGTTTGACGGCTAATGAATTTCCACTCTTTTTTTTACTCCACGCGTCTCCAATTCACCAAATTTGTCTACATTCATTCATTTCTTAATGTATCAAGAAAGTCATAATGGACAGTTAATATAGAATGGAGAGAGTATTTGACTAAATTTACTTTATTTATAAGTAATTTTTCTTGTTTTAGTCTTTTAGGGATTTCTGATATACATTTAACAAATTTTAAAATTTTTTACGCATACTATTGGTATGTGAAAAAACGTTCTTGTGATATGAATTTTGAAATTTATAGAGTGATACGGAAAGATCTTACAAAACAAGAGGCGACAAGGTTTAATTTTATAATAGTATTTTGAGAACTTTTATGTCATGTTGGGATTTGTTTCTTTTATAGAGAGAAGTGAATTTGACAAGCCGCAACACTATTCCTCGGCCTCGAGAAACGTCATTGATCACTACACGATGGCTTCTCTATCGGTTACTCCCTTCGTTTCAAAAAAATTACACTCTTTACTATTCAAAACTTACGCAAGGGATGGCCAGCAACAATAGGTTGTCAGCGACAGCTAGCAGTTGTTTTTAGAGAGATATGTCAAAAATCAGAATCTCAAAAACATCGAAAGTTTTGGTGTCCCAAGTGTTTTAAAGCCAAGTTAACAATGGCCACAATTTCCATTTCCAACAACACAAACAACATTTTTTTCTTTTCCAAATTTGGAGGGGAAAAATGGAAGAAACTCTTTTTATGTATGGGTAAAAAAACAAACAAACCAAATCCAATGTCTTGAAAAGGCTAAATGTAAGTAGTTCAGCCATGCAAACCTTCACATTCATGAGTTAGAATGATTTCCCCTACAACAAATAATTATTCAGACAGATCATCTTCTTCTTCCCAATCTTTTCTTCTTCAAGAATATCAGTCTCTCGCCTTTGTTCACCTACTGAGCATACTCAAATATGCACTCCCCATAGCCTGCAGAATTGCAGTTCGAAAACGAAAAACAATGCAACTTCAAGATTACGAAACAAAACAAAAGAAACACAATACACACACACACACACTTGGGATGGTGTTTTTTTAGTTTTTTACTTGGATCAGTGACTGCAATAACTGCTGTTTTTCTGAAATCGCAGTTCCAGTAGTTTGCCCCTGATTTCTGGTAGTAGAGATTCATGGCGAAAGATGCATGGTTGATCAGAGTATCAGGGTAGAAGCAAGGGCCACCCTGCTGGGTTGCAGTGCAGTTCACCACATTACAAGCATAGATGAGGTTGGCCATGAGCTCTCGGTCACTCGTTGAAGGCCTTGGAAGGCACCAAGAACCCTGCAATGCAGCCATTCCTTGTCAATGGTCAAGAAAAATAGGGTATTTTGTTAATATCTAAGAGTCTAATTCCTACGACCCACGCATAACATTGAAATTATGATAGAAATTTATAGCTAAGGGTATTCTTTTTATAGCTAAGGGTGCATGTTAACAAACGAAAAATTTCTCAATTTCCAATGAAAAAAAATTCCTCTTTTGGTTTGTTAAGATGCAGAGTGGCAACTATCTCTTTAAATATCTTTCACTTTGTCTTCAACATACCTGTCCAGGTGCTTGTGCATTTGCAAGCCTTGTCATAATGCCTGATAAATAATGGGAAGTACTAAAACTGTATTAATTCAGACTCAAAAAAAACAAATTCTTTTTTGAGTTCAGTCCACCAATAATTGTGAATTTGGAAATCATAATAAATTCCAAGGCAGAGAAGAGAACGGACAACAGGTACCTGAACATGAGAGTTGAAGGAGGAGCAGAGTGAAAATGGGGAAGAAGCGAGACAAGTCCGCCATGGATGTAAGTTTGACAAGTAAGAGCTCAAATCGAATGAGAAAGCTTTGAAAGTTCACTGCTGGAATAAGGGAGAGACTTGGAGAGGAATCTGTTGGGTTATTCGGTGAAGGCTTTAGAGCTGTGGGCTTTAAGCCTGGTCGGCTAAAGGGAAGAAACATGGGGGGCCGGTTTTAGTTATTAATTAAAGGGCCCATTAGTTGTTTCTTGTTTAGCAAGTTGTTAACCCTAGTTTATATCTTATAAATACCCAATCATGTAACTATAATCTGCGAGCACCTAATAAAAGATAAACCCTAGCTGCAACCCGTGGAGGTTACTGACCGAACCACGTTAAATCTCGTGTTCTTATTTTCTGCTATTTGTGTGTGTGTGTTTGTTCGCTTCCGCTTGACCGCCTCTGATCTCTGATTCCTAACAAGTGGTATCAGAGCCTTGGTTCGGTTAAACACACGGTTACACAGGATCAATCGCAGGAAGAAGGCTGTTCAGGATCGTTTTGCTGCTGTTTTGCTGCCGCGGTTAAGGGGCTGGTTCAGATCTGATCAGGGGCTGGTTCGGATCTGATCAGAGGCTGGTTCGGATCTGGTCAGGGGCTGTTCGGTCGGTTTTAGGTGAACTTGGCGATTAGGGTTTCTGGTTTTGGACCTGGTACTCGTTGGTTCGGGTTCTTTGTTTTAGGGTTTGTTTTCTTTTGGAGGTTGCTTGGTTTCAGGCCGTTATTCCTTGATTTTTTCTCTGGTTTTTTTT
>OOIL02006272.1:1180943-1358380 GCA_900332095.2 Cuscuta campestris
AAGGTTCATTTTGCAAACGTGAATCTTGGAGTTTTGGGGATGACAGTTGAGTGTGTTCGGAGGTCTGAATCAGGTCAGGGGTTTCGTGACAGTGGGAGCATAGGACGTGTTCCGAGTACAGTTCTGAAACGTCGTTGGGTTTTGAGGACCAAGAATCCGAACGTTAAAATCTCTCCTGGGAATAGTTTGCTGGATTTGGAGAGTGGTAATGGTCCTCGGTGTATCTCTGGATCCGGTGGATTGTGCAAGCCGGTTGAGACAGAGGCTGTGGCGGTTACAGTCACGACTGGGTTGGAGCTCGGTGGAGCTTCAACTGTCCTTTCATGTTATTAATGAAGGGGGTGGTTGCAACTAGGGGATATAACTGGAGTCTTAGCTTGTTCTTGGGAACTGGAGGCTTGGAGGACTTGGCAGTGAAGATTACTGAGTTACTCATGATGGGTTTACTTGGATGGCATTTGTGTCTATGCGAAATCCTTCAAGTGGGAGATTGTTGGGTTATTCGGTGAAGGCTTTAGAGCTGTGGGCTTTAAGCCTGGTCGGCTAAAGGGAAGAAACATGGGGGGCCGGTTTTAGTTATTAATTAAAGGGCCCATTAGTTGTTTCTTGTTTAGCAAGTTGTTAACCCTAGTTTATATCTTATAAATACCCAATCATGTAACTATAATCTGCGAGCACCTAATAAAAGATAAACCCTAGCTGCAACCCGTGGAGGTTACTGACCGAACCACGTTAAATCTCGTGTTCTTATTTTCTGCTATTTGTGTGTGTGTGTTTGTTCGCTTCCGCTTGACCGCCTCTGATCTCTGATTCCTAACAGAATCACATTTATAGCATGCAAAATGCCCGCAGAAAGTCCATAAACTCATGCATGCACACAGAAGTTATGATTCACCTTTGTCACCAGTTTTACAAGCATAGCATATAAAACTTATGTCCAATGTAAGTTTACCCCATATTTTTGATATTTAGCTGATGTAGAATGGCTTAAAAATACTCGGTGGCATTAAATTTATGGCTCCATTTAATTGTATAAAATTAAGTAACACTATACACAGATGCAAAAAAAAAAATGGTGGCAATGTTTTGTGTTGGATGATGGATGCCCTTCCCCGTGGGAACCTTCAGAACATGAAATAATGAGATGTACTCCCTCCGTCCCAGTGTATTTTTGTTCAGTTTGACTTTTTTGAGTCAAACTGGACAAACTTTGAGCATTAATTAAATAAAAATTGTAATGTATTTTAATATAAAAATGAATTTATTAGAGTTATTGTCACGTTCCATTAAAAAAAAGCATTCCTTTCTTTAGAAATACTGGCACTGGTTTTTTTATTAAACATGAGTACTCATTCATTGTATTTATCTTTTCGGATTAGTTAGGTCATACCATATGAGTGCCAAGCAATTCCAAAGCAACAACAAAACAATAAACCTAATAAAAAAATACTTATTGACACCCAATGTCACCCTAAAATGGTATTCATAGATGATAAATTAGATAGATAATAAAACTGAAATGCAATAAAGAAGTGCCCTATTTCTTTCTTCTTTTTTTTGTGAAGAAAACACAGTAGTTTGAGGCTAAAAGAGGTTGGATTGAACATCAAAAGGAAAGAAAAACGAAAACAAACAAAAACATATTTGTTGAACATCAAAAGGAAAGAAAAACGAAAACAAACACAAACATATTTGTTAATCATGTGAGATGATTAAACAGTTTCCTTATTTCAGGTTAATAATAGTTGAATATTAAAAAAGTTATATTATTTTTCTAAATTTACAAGCAATGAGTTTAAGGGAAGATATATTACGACTTATTACCGAAATAGAGGAACTCCAATGTACCAAAAGAAACCCAATGAGGTCCCAAAAATGGGGTCTGTAAGAGTAGGTATATGCAGACCTTACTCTAAGTACATAGAGTAGAGAGACTTTTACTAGTAATAACAAATTCTCAAGATCCCACATTTTATACAGGGTGACAAACCAAATGTAATTTTGGACTAATGGGGCTAAGAAAATCAGTCCACCTTTCATTTTAAAGATGTGAAAGATTAGTTGTCTACTTGTCTTTACTAATAACCACAACTGTCACAGCATGAAGTTTACTACAATTACTAGGGGAAGAACCTGATTTTAGTTGAAAAATTTTGTCATTTTATATCAAATCCTTTTTTTAAACCAATATCAAATCCTTAATTTAAGGGGTTGTGACAATGGGAAACTGATTCTGGGCAGAGGGAGTACAATACAACAAAACCCATATTTATACATGACATTTCAAATATTGGGTCAATTAGAAGACTGGCAGAAGATCAATACGATCAAGTGCAATATGGGTTGTTATACCAGCCTTCAGACCTATGATCTCTCCATAATGGCGTATTGGCATCAGATGCATAGTGAACTTGCACCTAATTGGAAATCAAACACACATCAAATTGAGTAAGGAACGACACATGCCCCAAATTTGAGTCTCTTAATCATTTTTGGCGCATTATATATCAAAACATTTAATCTCACGTGGTAGAACACACTTCTATTTCATAATGGTCCAAATTGTTAAGGGATCACATTGATATTAAAACTCAAAAATGGCCTACTATAAGCCTGCTTGGCCTCATTTTCCAACACTAATAATGTCTCTCAGATCATCCACTACACTAAATGTTCTGGACACAATTATACATAGTAATTGGTTTGAACTTGAACAAAAGCTTTTTTTGTTAACAGAAAGAAACTCCATTTAGGTTTAATATAATGTAAAAGATTGTTCAGTTCATGTTTTCATGACCATGATGTTATATTGTACATTCACTTGTGGGTTAATTATCAGGTTAGCTCAAGATTACTGTACTATTCTCTAGGTTCTATCTCAATTATAGATTGGATTTAACAAGAACAACAACTTATGATCACAGAAGTGGATTTTGGGGAGGGTAGGTGTACACAGACCTTGACCCCTATCTAAAAAGGTAGAGAAGATTGTTTCAAAGGCCCTCAGCTCAAGAAAACATAAAAACCATGGAGAAGCTAAAATTTGCATCCATAAAAACATTACCGTCAATATTTATAAACTATAGGGTGAAGATTTGTTTCATATGAAGTTATACAAATGCTGATATATCATACTCCATATATATCACGAGGGACAAGACCACAAGTGAGACGAATATAAATCTTCTTCCTTTAAACCAGCAAACACTCTTAAAGCAATGACAATATACATATAAGATTGAAACCAACTAAGAAGCAAGAGTATACCTCATTCGTGTGGTGGGTCATTCTGCAAGAACTCATCAATGGTAGAAGGGAACTCAATGCCATCAGATTCCTCATTGTTCATAGAATTCAAAAATGCAGCTTTTCCCAAGAGCAAATGAGCCAACCTCAGAGGCTCTCTCCTCTCTCCCTCACCATTCAAGAAATGTTTGATCCACCCATCCAACCTCTCAAATTCCTTCCTACTCTTCACACCCTTCACCCCAACAACATTCCCATAGAACCCATCATCACAGCCCAATTTCTGCACAGCCCTTTGGTGGGACCCTCCCTCTTCAGGCCCAGAAAAGCCCAAAAGCTGCATGAGCAGATCTATATCATCAATCACATTCCCTTCAGCTTTGACTGCTGTTTCTTTAGGTGGGTCTTCCTCTACACGGGTCGGGACGAAATCTGGGGAACTCAAGAACTCTTGGGGAACTTCGCTTTCCTGGATATTTGAAGTGGTTGTGGGTTGGGTTAAGGAATTGAGGTACAAAGGACTGCTCAGAGACTCAGAAGAAGTCCCGGATACGATTTCTCGCTGGTTTTGTGGGGTTTCAAGTTTCAATCTTTTCTCCAACCGCTTGAGGGAAGAGAAGAAATGGGAATGGGGGGAAGGCGGTTGCATTCTGAGGGTGTGAATTCCTTGTGTCAGGCGACAATGGAAACCCTGAATTTGTACTATTCACCGGCAATTTGATGATTTCTGCATCTAACCCAAAAAATGTACCCCACACACACCATAGTTATGCACAAACATTTTGATGGTTTATACCGACACAAGTGTTGGTACGTTAACAAAAATTTACACTAAATATGACTAAAATATACTCCGTAAGTCATTTCAGAATGTAGGAGTTAAACTTTTTTATTCCCTAAATAGGACTTGATAATGTCTAGGGAAGGAATAATGTCCAATATTGATGAACATTTACTTGAATGATGATTAATTGATAATGAACAAAGGTCCAACATTGGGAAATAAAAACATATGGTCCTATATTAAGAAAGTCATTATGTTTTAGTCCCATTTAGGTAAATTTCTCTTGTTCTTATTCAAACGGTCCGATATCAGTACGAAATGACCCCCAAAATCATTTAGTATCATTCCATTTTGAAATATAATGGTACAATACTATATCCATGTTCAGATTGTGTCAAAAAATTAAACATGTATGGAATATTATTCAAAAAATAACATCATTTTGTATAAAAAAGTACAACTTTATAAAAAAGGTATTGATTTCGAATTTAAAATAATCATAAACATAAAGAATAAAATATAACGTGTCCAAACTTTAAAAATATTTTTTTTCAATTCATACAATATCTGACTATTAATAACTCCAAAAAATAATGCTAATAGTAGTAACAAATATAGTAACAAAAATAATAATGAAAAAATATTTAAAAAAGAACACCCCGAAGTAATACAATACGAAGTACCCCATATATGGTAAGATGAAATAGATAAATAAGTATTTGAGATACTCCTCTGATAGCTTAGAACATTTCGATCCGTGATTATCGATTTCAAATATTTGTATCATGGTCACGTTCTGTTTGATATCAGTTCGGTTTCGGTTTTGGTTTAGGATGAAAAAAATCAATCTCGTTTGAAAAATACTACAAACAATTTGGTACCGTTACAATCCAGTATGATACCATGCTAGTTCGATTTTTTTGTCCAGTCCCAATGGTTCACTTTTCTCTCTTTTTTTGCATATTTTAATTATTAAAAATTATTTTGGTTATCTACTTTTTCACAAAAAAACTTATATTTCTATAAAAAAAAAGCTTCCTCTTTCTTCAAAAAAAAAAAGATTTAAAAAAATAAAAAGAAAATAGAAAAGAGAAAATATTTTGGGATGCCCCGCCCTTGAATGGTTTGTGGGGTGGAACGACAAAGCCACGCTCAAATTTTCATAGCTATTTACTGATGTAGCAAGGCGAGGCAACTACCCTACTCGCAACTGCCACTACTCTTAGTTAAAACTGGATGTGTTTAGTGAGCAAAAGAGATATAGATATTAATATCCCCAGATTTCATAAATTTTTCTAAATGAAGGGTTGATATATCTCGAATTTGGAAGATATCAAAATGAAGGTTCTCTGATGCCGGTTATCATTGTTACCGCCAATCACTTCTGTTGTCGACCAAAACATTGTTGTTGGACAAAGGAAACTGGAATCCCCCGATTTGGAGGGCACAAATACGAGGGTAGAGGAGGGATTTTGAATTAGAATTTTGAGTTCCCTTCCTTCCTTATTTTTCTAACCAAACAAGGGGGGGATTCATTTTCACCCCCCTCCCTTCCCCTCCAACCAAATAGGCCCTAAGGCACCATACATTAGCCATCAATGTCAAAAGAACCTACTTCTAATAATGCTTAGATTAATCATTTGCCTCAAAAAGAAAGGAAGAAAAAAAGATGACAGCAAAAACATCTGCTTGCCAAACTCCCCCATAATAAAAGCAAGCAGGAGCTTAACCAGAATTTAGAAAAAAAAGGCTCATACTATAACTTATATATAGACCTAAGATTCAGATAAAAATGTATCATAATACAAAGAAGGCAAAAACAGCAAAATAGTACAAATGTTAAAAGGGCTCATCCCTGCCTCTTTTTTTTCTCACAAGAGTATAGAAAGCAAAAGCATTCACATTAGACAATGAGAATGGAAAAAAAAAGAAGTAATTTTTACATTAGACTATGAGATTCTTTGGCAATGGCCAATATAATATTGTGATGTTCGTATTCCGACCACCCCAAAATCAGATAAATCAATACAATACTTATGTTCATGAAAAAGGCTTAATATGTTAGTGTTTACAAGAATATTCACAACCACAGGTAACAACAATGGTGAGAGCAAAACTTGTGGCAGACAAATGTCTAAATATATATATCTACCTGGTAATGGTATATACGTTTCAAAGAACTGAAATGACACAATTATGATCTGATTCTGGTTTCTGAAGCTTCTAATGTCTCATCCCATCTTAACCTTTAAATGAAGATTTTTTCTTCTGCACCACCAAAAATCTCAGACAATTGAAAGCGCAACTGTCATGGCCAGCTTTCTTTCCGGTTTAATCTTTTGGTCTCGGCTGGGCAAATGTGGTGATTGTTCAATGGTGGCTTTCCATTAGATCAGCAAGGGTGATCCTCCCACAATTGCCCGAATCCAACCTTTCAAATTGTTTGCAGACCAGAAAAATATCTTTCTCGGATATCTTTCCCATCTCCTTCAGCTTGTATACTATGTATTCAGATTTACTGCCAGAAATCACACAAGGAAAAAAATTTGATCTCACCATTTGGTCATAAATATTACTCTTTCCCTAAAAAACTTCTTGCTTTCCTTTTTCAGGTGTCCCAAAAAAGTTCTCAATCTATTTAGGGAAAGAAATGAATGGCTCGCATTATTTCTGTCTCCTTTGCATAAACTTCCACCATACAATTTCACTTTTTCTAAAAGTTGGTGAAAGAGCAAACAGAAACTTCTTTAACGAAGAATCTCATTAGACTTCTCCTACAGGCTACGGTATCAAAGTTCCATCAACTTACTAATAGAATATGAAGGCTTGTGAAGCTGAATGTTTATGCAGTGTGAATGCAATATCACCATCTATTCATTAAAGACGCCTTATTCTTGGCAAAACTCGCCATAAATCACTAGACTGTTTACTTAATCACACTACAAGCCCTCCCCCATAGTTATGACTTCTGACAGATTGGACAACTTTTTCCTTGTGGAATTGAGCAAACAGGTTAACGAAAGCATACTTACCTTCAGTACTAAGACTTGAATTTAGGGGGAGTTTTGGTCCCCAAAAATGCTCAAGTCTAATGAGATCAAGATTTCCAGGTCTTTATATAATTGGCATGACTAAAATCAACAAGCATCTACGTTCAGTTAATAGAGATTTAGCATATCTGTTATTTTCCCCGCATTTTCTTTCATTATGGTTTCCTTCATATTTTAGACCCTTTTTTTCTTGTGGGATTCTTCTGGGTTTGTTGTTGCTGGTTTCCTTCCTATTTTCTTTCACTAGTATTTTCCGAGTTCCAAATGGTCCCTTAGAATCTTCTGAATTTTATACTACGATTCAACTTCTTCTTACAGCCCTCACATGAGATGAATGGTAGAAATCTCCGAGGAGGCTAATGCGATGGAGAAGATAATGGAAGGCAAGTAACTCCAATTAAAATACGTCCACATGAAAATGTCATTTCTGGTCAGGGGCATAAGATGATATGATTTAGGATAGGACTCCAACTCCAAGGGTAAAAAGGTCATTAATCCAAGCAAAAAGCATAGGGGTTTCATCACGCAAATAAATAACATGATTTCCAGTAGATGCAAAATAATGGACAGATAAAACTAATGACAATCAGTAAACAATATCAAAGTTGAATGAACACTCGAGTTTTTCACTTTTCACCAAACATCTTTCACTTTTCAAAACGTTTTTAAACTCCGTGAAGTCAAAGTATCAAATTGGTTTGAAGACGGACTGACGGAGGGAGCATTAAAAAACAGGGAGTAACTTATGTTTGTGGTTGTTAAGAACACTATTCAATCATGCACCAGTGCACCAGCCAGTACATAAGAGCAACACTACATATAAGATTAAACCTAACTTCTCCTTAACTTATCCTCATAAAATGTCATCTAAGATTTAACAAGTAGAGAGAAAACAGGAAACAAGAGAGCAATAAAGTAGAAGAAAAAGGGAGATGTCTTACGTGACAAAACCATTGTTATCAATGTCGGCAGCAAAAAACTGTGAAACGGTCAAATCCTGATCAAGCACCCATTTTGCCATCATCCTATGCCTTTTATCCACTCTTGCCTCGGCCAGGTAAAGAAAGGCTCTCGCGACAGCAAGAGTTGACACAAGCAACCAAAAGGACGCAAAAATCCTACCAGGCATGGATTCGAATGCCCTGTCGCCATACCCAACGGTAGTAACAGACATAACTGATAAGTAGAGCGAATCTAACCACCCAAGCCTTTCAACAAAGTGCATCACTAGAACCCCCACCCCAATGCAGAGAACCACAACACCCAATGCCAGTGTGACCTTCATTCGAATCCTCATCCTCCCTTTCTTCACATCGAATATGTAAGAACCAGGGTCATGCCTGCCCTTACCCTTAATAGCCTTCAACAGATAAGACTCTTGCAAATCAAGAACATAACTAACCATCCCACTCAACAGAATGTCAATAAACCCGAAACCCACAAGCACAAACATGACAGAGAATAGCTTTGTAGCAGGACTATCGGGAGTTATGTCCCCATAACCAATAGTACACATTGTGACAATGCAGAAGTAAAGAGCATCAACCACAGGGTGGGTCTCAGACCCCCTAAAATTTTCCTTGAACAAAGAATATATAGCCACCCCAAGAATCAAGTAGAGACCCAAAAGCAAAACAGCTTGCCTCACAATTGGCAGCTTAACTGGTGGCTTGGGAGTGGAAGACTGGTGGTTCTCAATATCATTGATGGTGGCCAAGGCAGGGGCAGTCTTGGATCTGTGAAGATTACTCTTCGACCATGAGCTGCAATTTGATTTCCGATCAAAACTGGATTTAGGGTCCGACGCATTCAAATCAATATTGGAATTCGGGTCCGAAGCAAAAGGCTGGGAGGGAAAATCGAAAGCATCGAGATTGGAGTTTGGGTCTCGGAAGGGGTTTGTGAAGGAGGAGGAAGAAGGAGGAGAAGCGGAACCGAAGATTAGCCGGTCTTTGAATTCGGAAGGGGTCAAGGGAGGAACTGTGATTTCATCGTCTTCCGGCAAAGGGCAAAGGGAAATGGGAATTGGGAGTGAAATTCTGGGTGTGGACATGGGAAGGAGAGGTTCTTTCTCCATCTGGAATCGCCGGAGTGTGGGTCGCCGGAGAAGAAGATTGCCGGCTGTGGTGATTGATAACACTGGGGTCGACCAGAGAATCAAATGTAAGCCGTGAAATGCTGACACGAAACCGTAATGTCAACTTTTGGATATCAGAATTACCAGATTTTGGGAACTCCTCTCCCATCACAGAATGCCCAAAAAAGACGAAAAGAACACAGTTTGCTTCTTGATCTTGATTAGGGTCAAATGTGAAATGTCATAATATCACACTAACACTCATTGGAACATCTACTAGTCCAATGGTAAAATTAACCTTTTGTACCCTCTAACTTTTCCATAAATTCTATCATAGTCCGACGTAAATTGATCACATCACTTCATTTAATTGGATCACTCAAGTCTAGTTGATTTTGTATCGAGAATTTTAACATCAAAATCAACTAATTAAAGCGGGTAGAGTGATCATTTCAAATCAAGATAAGAGAGATTTACCAAGTTGAGAGATATAAGAACTCTTAATTTTCAATTGAAATATCGTAAGTGTCCTAATTAGAAGTCGAACTACATGGGTTCTCAATGTCACAAAAAGGAGAGCTCCGTCACATAAATAAACTTACAAAGGAGTATATAATTTTTCATTTCTTTCACATATCATTTCTTGTTGACAACTACTTATTGGTCTATAATTGTTTATTATAGAGTATTTTGTTTTTCATTTTTTGTTAAAATAGAAATATAAGCTTTGTGGTTTATTTTTATGACTCTAGCATTGCTCGAAATAAATACCTAAGTGAACAAGTATGATACTAAAATCATGTTCTTTCGGGCTGAAAAAATAACTTCTAGTTTTTTCTAATTTTTTTCTTAAATTTCCAACATTATTTAGGTGTATTTTTTATATTACTCTGCTATTATTATGCTCGTAATCAATGTATATAAAATTAACAAAATTAATTTACTTCATAATTTATACAAAAGAATATTTCATACTTCTGGAAAAATATTTAATTAATATAATAAAGTTAGTATAAAATATTAAAATGTTACATTTTAAAAATTTATTTAGTGGTTACACCTCAATTTGTTTATGCAGTATTTATTATAAATAATAGAGAGTATAATTATAATTACACTCTATATGTTATATGCATTTGTTTTGAATGTGTCCACATCTATTTTTTTAATTTTCTTTTCTGAAGTAATTGAATTACTTTTCTCTAATATTATCAAATTTTGTTAAATAATTAAGTAAGGATGTACTTTTTGATTAAAAAAATTAATATGCATATGTCGAATCTACGTAGACAAATTAAAATAATTTTAAATAATTAAAAACATAGAATTCCCAAAAAAATTGACAAGTAAATAAATAAAAACAGAAAAAATGAAATAATTTATAAACTATTCTAGAGACATGAAGTTCGAAGAAAAAAATTACTTCAACACCATTTCCTTCCCAACTTTTTATAACAGTAGAGTTTGATGAAGAATTTATGGAAAGGAGATGGTGGAGGTGAAGATGGTTGACAACTATCTGGACAAGTCATGGTTGCATATAATTTTTACTTTGGTGTACATTTAGTCTACACCAAGTGAGGTTCTTCAAGTTGTTTTCTTCTAGAATAGAACTTGTTTGCCCAACATGATTTGTATCAAAGTATTCATGCAATTACATTTTTTGGAGACAAATTTGTTCATCTATTTTATAGAAAATTTATGCAAAATGGCTAAACTGGAGTAAAACATAAAAAAATATCAAAAATAGAACTTTCAAATTTTTTATCATCAAAATTGAAGTACAATGCCAATAATACTACTCCAATATATAGTACCAAAAAAGATAGTAAAATATCACTATAAAATGTCATAATGTCACAGTATAAATTTTTATTTTGGAGATAAAAACATGAAATTCTTATTTTAATTATAAATGTTACTACCTCCGTCCCAGAGTATTTGTCTACTTTCATTTTTACACACCATTCAATGCACTTCTTTAATCCATTTTATCTTGTAATTTGTATATTAAAAAATTATAGAAATTATATATTAATAATCTATATGTTAAGACAAATCAAACAAGATCACTCATGACTATATTTAGGCTTACACATTGAGAGAATTGGATGAGTCAAAGTGCTTAGATTAACAGTTTTAAAAGTCAAAACTGGACGAATACTTCAGAACGGAGGGAGTATATTTTACTTCTTTTAGGATAATTTGTTAAATTTTATTGCAATATAGTACAAAATTGATTTTATCTTATAGAAACCTTTTAGAAACTTAATTCATTGTAATAGTATACAATGCAAAATATGTACTCGCTTCTTTAAATCGTTTGTTTCAGTTTACTATGTTTGACTGAAACTATTTTTAATTTATTTTTTATGAAAAATGATGTATAATTAAAAAAATAAAAAATACATATTTAAAAACTACTTCTAAAAATCTACAAGACTAGTTATTTTATCAAATAACTAGTGAAAACAGAGAAAAAAGTATGAAATTTGACCCTATAAATAATAAACAAATAATTTAATTTGGAACGGAAAGAGTACTTCAGAAATAAATTTTATTCTCAAAAAAATCAATTTAGACAAAACAAAGTACATTTTGAGTCCTAAATACGGTTTCATTGTGAAATCATAACTGTGAGAAAATGGTCAATAAATTTCCTAGTTACACATTACCAGACTTGACTTAAATTATTTGTTATTCTATTTATATAAAATTTGATGTTAAATAAAAAAAATGAAACCTTCAAAAAACACATCAAAACTTCTACTCCAGTACAAAACAAGAATAATTTTATTGTTTTATAAAATAAATAATGAAAATATGAAAAAAATGGTCAAATTTTAAACCCATATATAGCAAACATAAAAGTCACATAGGGACCAAAATGATTTTCGATGCAACACATAATGTACAAATGATGTTTTTATTCTTTCACTATTCATCTAGATAGAGCTATACCCATTAGTAGGTCTGTCAATAGGTCGCATTCGGTTTGATTTTTAGTGTTCTACACTCGTATCTTTTTTAAAAAAATTGATCCTGACCCATACCTGTTTATCCAATGGATCTTAAAGTTAAATCCTAAATTTTGACCCTTTGGGTCTTAGCATTGGGTCGGGTATAGTCGTGATAAAAATTGACGTCTTGTTTTTTCTATAAATGAAAAAAATTAATGAAAATGCTATGAACAAAAATTAATTCCATTGAATAAAAATAAGAGGGGCAAGATTTTGTACCGGAGTAATTTTTAAGATTATCTATTTATTTAAACGTTAGGAGTTTTAAATGGTCGGGACTACTCATCCTATGCTCGACTGTTTTTTTTAAATAACAAGTACGCATTTGGGTACGGGTAAAAAAATTTTATACTCTTAAACCCGCTAAAAAATTATGAGTATTATACGGGCCCGAGCCACTGACGGGCCTACGCATTAGCATTTAACAACATAAAACGAGCATTACACTTTAAAATACTACTAATAATAATTAGAAAATTAAGTGAACAAAATTTATCTCTAAAAAATTAAGATAACTTAATTTAGAACGAAGAGAGTAATGATTTATATCAAAAGAATAAGTAGAATAACAAATACAAACAAGATGAAGTGAGCATTTTCCATAGCAATAAGCCTTTGGTCTAAAAAAATTGCTTTCATCCCTAAAATAAACTTGCACTTCAACTTAACCGAGTTCTAAAACTTGATTAAATAAAAAGTGGCTGGTTAGAATTTGAATAGAAGGGCCTAGGGAGAGAAATGTTTTGAAGCATATATATTTTCTCTTAAAACAACGCCACTCGAAAACAAGCAGAAGATCAAAATACACACCAAAGAGTAGCACTCACTACACAAATTACAAATATAGCCATTGAACACAGTACTTACACCTAAGATTAATCTTTTAACATAAATATGAAGCGCTGTATAATCATCACCCAATACGGGAGCAGGAGGAATGGAACTAATCATCATCCTCAAAGCGACGCCTCTGGATCTGAGGAAAGATCAAAACAGATGAGTTCAGGAACCATACCAGACTTCAAAATCAAAATCCAATGTGGCTGGTTTACAGAGACTTACGGTTACTTTTGTTTGTTTGGTGGTTTGAGTGTTGATCTGCTCAAGCAACTCAATGAGCTTTTCTTGTGACACCTGCAAGATCAGCAGAAAGGAACTTTATAGGATGATGAATTTTAGTTCCAAAGCATGAGAGATTGTGTTTTGCATAAAGGATGTGTATGTTTATGTATGTGGAAAGTGCAGAGTGGGACAGCTTTTCTTTTTTGTTCAACAAAGACATGCAAGTTCCCTTATTACTGAAGTAATATTTTGTTTGCAAAATTTAAACAAAGAACCATTGTCTTCTTTCTTTTAGGGCCTCATTATCTTCCAAATACGAATATCATGTCTTTTTCATTTTATTTTTTGTTTTAAAAATGAGAATCATTGTCGTCTTTCTTCCTTCATCCCATAGACCATTCAAGACATAACCCTGATACCTCGCCTCTTAATTTTCACTAATAAGCGAGCACTGAGCAATCCTTCAGCTACCACCATATTAATTGTTTGTCTTTATCCCTCTGTAGATCCTTTTTGTTTTCATCTTTTTTCTATTTTAATCCTCTCTACTAGAACTCAGTATCTAGATAATCTCCTCTCCTTCTGTACAACCCATTTGTCCTTTTTAAGTAGCTTGTTAAGAGGCGCAGATGATGATTGTGAGGCTCATGATACAAAAGATGGAAATGAGGTTGAAATTACAATCTAGGATACATGATACAGAGTACAACAGAAGATTATATTCATTTTTTGGATAAGTAGTCAGAAAATCTTTAAGTCTAACACAGGTTTTAAGTTTTTGATATGGTTTGGCATGCATATTTTATCCTTTCATATCCTATTGACTTGGTGTTTTATCCATAGTTGTTAAGGCGGCTAGGCGAGGCTGGGCGCTAGAGCACCTTCCAGTCGCCTAGGCGATTAGGCGCCCGCCTAGGCGTCCGCTAGGCGAGTAGGCTATGGCGACCATAATAATTTTATAGGTACTAATGTTAAAGCATATAGTATGAAATAATTAATTAAAATGAACACTGATATATATATATATATATATATATATATATATATATATATATATATAAGCCTACTCCAATAAAGTGTGCTTTAAAAAGGCCTATTAAATTTTGGGCCTTATACTCCTGTGTGAAGGTCCAATAGTCTATTAATGAATCTAGCCCAGTTATTTGACCTAGTCCACTAGTCTAAATGATAGAGAGATAGGAAGAGGCAGTGGAGGTCGCAGATCTGGAAGCCGCACCACGACAAATAATCAGCGATAAAGATAAGTCTTCTCTCCCTCTCCTCCGTCTTCTCTCTATCTCCTCCGTCTTCTCTCGCTCTCCTCCTCCGTTCCATTGCGCTTCTAAAATGGAGACGCGTCTCAGAGATGGTGACACAGTCACTGTACAACACAGTCGCCCAGGGAAAAAAAAGCTAGGCGACCAATTAGGCGTCCACCAACCCTCGCCCAGACGCCTAAGCGTCGCCTAGGCAACGCCTTGATAACTATGGTTTTTTCCTTCGCAGAACAATATTGTGCTTTTTTTATTTCAACGTGACAGATTTGTATGCCCTTGAACTATCGTTATGAATTTTCTGTTTGTATCCTTATTATTATTATTCAGATTATTTTATTTATATAAATTTGATTGAGGCTTAGGCCTCGTGACGCAAAAGGCTGCCCGCCTCCAGCCCTGATTTTGCCTCTCAAGACCTTGCCCAGAACATTATTACAAACAAGAACAATTATCTTTTTCTAGTAGGAGTAAATAATTAAAAAATGAATGCAGATTCAAGTGTATATGCACCTTCTCCACAATCTGGCCCATTTGAGCAGCTCTAAGTATTATATCTTCAACACCTCTGGCCTTCTCAGGCTTCACTAATGAAATCCGGGCAACTGGACAGAAAATACACAATTGTAGAAAAACACAATTCTTTTTAGAGATCTAAGAGCAAAAGATGGAGAGGTTAGTCTTTGGATTTGGTGAGTTTGACTATTGACATTGTTGAGAACGGATTGATTCAAGAAGTAGTTCATCATTCATGCCTCAAAAGATATGTACACCCACCCCCCCCCCCCACCACGATTTTTTTGTCCCATATTGTACTTTTTCTGTCACCATATTTGTGTGGTTCAAATTCATACTTTTTAACATTATTAACCTCACAATCTTACTTTCCTTAATTCTCGTGCAACTCCCTCATGTTCAAAAAATAGTGGGACGGAGGGAGTATCCCCTCTGAACTTACCAATATCACAATAGCACATAAACAGAAAGCTTTTAAAAATGAAAACAAAGGTAATTGAAATGTTATACAATCATATATTAGAAGCAAAAACAAATGCTTGGGTTGCCTCCCAAGAAATTCTCTTTAATGTCATTAGCAAAAAACAAATACTTAAGGCATAGACATGCATACACTTATATGCTCAATTTGGGAAAGTGTCATAATATGACACTAACTAATATATATTTAGGGCGGAGGGAGCATATAAATTTATGCACTTATGACGTGTAATAAATACTAGTAATGAAGTACTTCCTCTGTTTCTGAATAGTTTACCCATTTTGATTTAACAGATATTAAGAAAAGTTCTGACAAATGTGTAGTTAAAATTTGTTTTAAAGAGAAATATTTTTTATCTCATATTCTTTTCCAAAAAGGAAATGAGAAAAAAAGGATATAATATTTTTAAACAGAGGAAAAAGAAAAGTAGGTAAATTATTTTGGGACAAATGGCATATTCAATTATACATTATTTAAAAAATAAAGAAATGTTACATGTACACTACATTTAGAGAGAACTTACACCACACCTCAAATTTTAAACAAGAATAAAGAAATGTTACATGTAAACTACATTTAAAGAGAACTTACACAACACCTCAATTTTTAAACTACTGAGACAAACTTTGTCAGTATATAGAGTAGAGGCCGGTTCCGTAGCCACTGGAATCCAGTGGCTACGGAAGCCACTGCCCTCCTACGGAGATCCGTTCATGAAATTGATGATTCTTACCCCTCCTAACCCCCCGATATACCCTCCCGCCAAGTCTCGACCCAAACTACTCCCCCCACCTACGTCAATTGCACCTCGCAAGTATAATTGACTTTAAAGTCAAAATTTTTGACTTTATACTTACGAGGTGCAATTGACGTAGGTGGGGAGACTAGTTTGGTTCGAGACTTGGCGGGGGGGTTTACCGGGGGTAGGGGTAATCATTGATTTCATGAACGGAACTCCGTAGGGGGACAATGGCTTCCGTAGCCACTGGATTCCAGTCGCTTTGGAACTGGCCTCGATAGAGTATATAGAATGTGTAAAACAGACGAGTGGTAGTTAAAATTTTAGGATGTCGTACAATTGTGGTGTAAATGTGTTGTACATATAGCATAGCCGAATAACTAATTACATAAATCTTGCCTGGCTGCACAAATCAACTAAACCCATAAAGATTGTTAATAAGCTCCATATATTGGAATATTACAAGAAAGTATTTGTAAGACATTTTTATTTAAATTGTTAAGAAAAGATCATGAAGTTCACAAATAGTATGACTTGAGAGCGTATCGGAGCATGAGGTTTCATTAGTGTGAGGTGCAAGGGGGAGGGGGTGAGTGAGTGGGAAGACAATAATTATTAATGGCGAGAGGCGGGCGGTCAAAGTACGTGCATCCATCCACCCATCCATCCATCCACACAGACACATACACACATACACACATACGTACGTACATACATACATACATGGTAGTCAAACTATAAATTCTACGTAGGATCGATAAGCATAATGAAGATCGTGACTCAGATCGTAAGATCATACTCTATATATATATATATGTTTGTGTGTGTGTGTGTGTGTGTTAATTAATTTTTAATAAAACATAACACAAGTTCCAGTTGGATAACAAATGACTTAAGGGAGTCGCAAGGGATAAATAATCGCAGAAGGAAGCAGAAAAGGAAGGCTGATAAATAAGAGTCCCAAATCGGCACATAAATAATAGAAGCGATTGGGAGTCGCGATTAGAAGCAAATTGGGAGTCCCAAATAAATAGAAGCACATACTCCCGTAAATGATAGCCTGGAATTGGAAAGGGGTCGCGACTGGAATTGGGAGTCGCTACACATGCTGCGTTTGATCTTTGGGAATCGCGACGGACACGAGTTTGCAATTGAATTTCCGACAAATTCAAAGTTGCGATTAGAAGTGGATTTTGAAGCAACGCTGCATTTTGATTGTGATCCTGCGATTTCACGAGCCGAATCATCAATCTGGACGAGTCCACTGGATTTTGTGATTCTACAGGCGAGTTGGATCGGGAAGGGGATGGCGATACATATCTTAGAAAATAATGAATAGTTTTGCAGATATGAATTGATAATTAAATTGTCAAAGGCATCAAAGAACCATAATGGCCTCGCCTTGGGATCATATTTCAAACAGAGAGTATAGATATAGGG
The DNA here is from genome assembly GCA_900332095.2 of Cuscuta campestris. NCBI lineage: Eukaryota > Viridiplantae > Streptophyta > Magnoliopsida > Solanales > Convolvulaceae > Cuscuta > Cuscuta campestris. The sequence continues at coordinate 1,198,633 of OOIL02006272.1, forward strand.
CAGTTTCCCTGCACCGAACACAGCACGATAAACTACGTCATCAGTGAAGATTGCCCCCTCAAAAATAATTAAGTGAAGTAAATTTTGGCCGGATGAAATTGAGCCTTTGCAGATGTCAAAATATCAAGCGAGAGCCCATTGGATCGGCCATATTTCGTAATCGCGAAAGATTTAGAGAAAGGCTTTGCTGTAAAACCTATCTTCATGTCGAGAGAGAAGAAATGCAATCTCTAACTTTTAGAAGAAAGGTGCCAAAGAAGTGTTTTGATGTATGCCGGCAATGGAACACGAGCACCATGGCTGCCGAAGAAGACAGAGGTCTGCTCGGCTCTCTCAAAGGCAATGTTATATTATACTACCTCCGTCCCAGAGTATTTGTTCACTTTCATTTTTATACACCATCCAATACACTTCTTTAATCCATTTTACCTTGTAATTTGTATATTAAAAAATTATAGAAATCATATATTAATAATCTATATGTTAAGACAAATCAAACAAGATCACACATGACTATATTTAAGCTTACACATTGAGAGAATTTGATGAGTCAAGGTGCTTAGATGAACAGTTCCAAAAGTCAAAACTGGACGAATACTCCGGGACGGAGGGAGTATATATATATATGTATGTATATGTATGTATGTATGTATGTGTTTGTGTGTATGTGTGTGTGTGTATGTGTGTGTGTGTATTGGGTCCTTGAATAACGGGCTCGAGCCGGCCCTATTTCTTTGAGCAATCAAGTGTAATTCTATGTATGTGTGTGTGTGTTGTCGTGCTTAAAAATATGTCTACAAAGCATCAATTTTAAATCATATTAATAGTTTTCCTTGACATGCAATGAAAATAAAAAGCACATAAACTGATTTCATGTTACCTTTGTGCAAATCTTAGTCTTCTAGAAATTCCACTATGCCAAAGAAATTACGAGAAAATAAAGAGTTACATATTTTAACGCGGCCTTGCTACCTTTCATCAATGCAATTAGAATCATATTGCACAAGTTGACTATCAAATATAATTTCTACATTACTTCAATAAAAAAATAAATAGAGATTTCCTTTTTTACTTAACTAACCATTTGGCATATTTCACTTAATTATACATACATTTCTAAAAACCAAATGCACCAACTTGTAGAAGTCCTATTTAAATTCTACTTGAAAAAGTATAATGTGCTTCAAGGTTCCTACACTTCTTAGCAACAATATTAATATAAAAATGAGGACATGAGTGTGTATATATATGTGTGTGTGTGTGCATGTATATATGTATATATATTTATATATGTATGTATGTATGTATATACTCTCTTTGTGTCATATCTTTCTTCAAAACAAAGAAAAATCTCAAGTTTTTTTGTGAGCCTATTTTATTTAGATTTTACTAAATTCTCTCTTTTATATTTTATATTTATATATTTTACATTTATATATATTATATAATATAAATATATAATCATATATTAGTATATTACTAATATATTATATATTTATATTATAATATTGATGGATATTCGGGCCCAGAGAACGCAAATGAACAGCCCCGCCGGTATGGGGAAAAGCCCAGATTCTAGTCAATTGGCCCAAGCATAAAGCAAAGGCCCAAAATAGTGCAAGGACGTGGAAAGATTAAGGGAAATATGGTGAACCACCACGATTGGGGGGAGAGCGATAATGGCAAGAATGGTGTGCACAATGAGTGCCCTTTATGTATGTAAATAGGGGGAGAGCCCTGAAAAATACTGAAACACAATTATTAATAGAAATATTGTGAGATTAGTCAATTACCAATTATCATTCGTTCATCACTGCCATAGTTGTTCGGCTAATTGCAATCGGTGCTTTCATTGAGAATATGGTTGGCTGAAAGACGAGAAACTCTAGGCGCAGTTCTGCAAATCCTCGGCAGTCTTCAGCCACGCCAAGAGTTCCTGAACAACCAATCGTTACACAACCTAATGGTGTTGAAGTGGCGTTAAAGAACCTGGGATTCCAAGGCAGATTCCCCAGACATATTAGATGAATCCCATTCTGCAGGAACCCATGTTACGGAGGAGATCGAGCGAGAAAGAGAAAGTGAGAAGACGTCTTGAGGAAGAGTTGGCTCGAACACTCGGGAGTGCGAAAAGCTAACCCAGGCAAAAACTTAGGACCCAACTGTTAGACATGCAGCTAGCCAGCCGCACCATGCGGAGACCAGGAACCCCAGGGGTTTTAGTCTTTAATTGAATGATACAAGGAAGGATACCACTCAGCGCACGGTTGGGAAAGAATGCGGAGAAAGCTCCACTTTGGTTGGAGCCGCCCAGCCGAGTGACGTAGAATCGTCAAACCGGGACCCACGTTATTCCGGGACGAGTTGATCCAAGACAGATGGTAGAAGATGAGGCTCACAACCAAGTCTGGATCTCGGCGTCCCAGCGCTTGCCTAATCCTAGAATGGGGGACCTCCAAGATTTACAAACACAAATTCAAAAGATGCAGCTAAGGTTCAACCATGGCCGAGTCTTCACCACCCGGTCAAACACCCCATTGGCCTTGGAGATGTTTGCAGAACCCTATCCCGTGGGAATTAAGGTTTCATTTGTCAGAAGATATGATGGGGAGTCAAATCCCCATGATAATGTAAATAGCTACATACAGATGATGATAGGCGTGGATGCAATAGACGCCCTAATGTGTCATTTCTTCTAAGCCATCAATTAGTAAGGTGGCAGATTAGGTTAACCATATTCCCTTCGGGTCGATCCGGACTTGGGACCAGTTGGGTCTGCGCTTCTTGGAGCATTTTGCTGGGACTGCCGCCCAAAGAAACATTTCACGCACCTGGCATCCATACGTTAGAAGAGCGGGGGAATTTCCTTACGCGCTGGAGAAGAAGTCCAGGGAAGTAAAAAGTGCCGACAACAAGGCTCGCCCGGCGATGTTTACTGCCGCTCTTTAGGAAGGGCTTCTCCACACGGATTTGACGACCCATCCCCCGAACACACCTTTGAAGAAGCGATGGTCCGGGTCAGGAGGTACATCACCCTTGAAGAGGGCATGGAGGAAAAGAAAGAAAACCCCCAGCGTAGAACAAGCAGAAGGGGAAGCCGCATAAAGCAAAGAAGTCAGGTTTCTTGGATGGGCCAAAGAGCCAACCAATCAAATTTTCCAATACCGTCAAGTCACATAATCCAGTGTTCACTATCCCAATGGGGGAAATGCTGACCTACCCCACTTACTCCCTGAAGGTGTGTAACGTTGAGGAAAAAGGTAAATGGTGTGCATATCATCTAAAGAATGATCATAACACGGAAGATTGTAACATATACATATACATATACATATTGCTTGGGAGATATTGATGTTTAAAAAGTAAGATAAAGTAAAATGAATATGAACCACACAATTACAAGTTTACAAGCAAGTATGATATGGTACAAAAATAGTAGGACAGAAAAGTGGGACAGAGTAAGTATCCTTAAACTATTACTAACTTAACGGTCATTTAATGAAACTATGATGACAAAATAGAGGGGGGTAGGGCGAGTTGCTTATCACACAAAATTAATGATTTCTTTTGAAGGAGATATGCAGTCAACTAAGAGTGTTAAGTAATCATGACTCCGAGTTGTATATTGAAATTAATAAAATAACAATACTATGAAATAGTAGTGTTTGACATTTGCTTTATGCCAAAATTGATGCATCACTCATGTAAACACTTTTGATGAAAAATCCACTAATAAGATTTGAACTCATGAAATGACATATTAAGCACAAATATAAAGAAGTAATCCCAAAATGAACTTGCCTCTTTCCCTTGCTTCAGAGGTAAGGATCTGACTGAGCATCAATTGCCTTCTCTCCTCATCCGCCTCCCTAAATTGCATCAACAATGTTAAATTTAAATCAATAATAGAACAGAATGTCTGCAAATAGCTCGATTTAAAAGCTGCATCGAGATTAGTGCAGTAACCTTTTAGCATCTTCTTGGGCCTTTTGTTGATCAGGGTTTCCCTAATTGCAGACAACTCTTTTATCAGCAAATATATACTCTGTATATATCTTCTTCTTTACAAGTAATGCATATCTCAGATAAACAATATTCAAGTATTAGAAAATGCTCTTACAGCACTGCGTTGAGCCATCAGCTCCTGCATTCTCCTTTGCCGGATAGCTTCTAATTCAGGATCCGCCTGAAAGAAAGAAAGAAAGAACACTCACCAACCTTTAATGATGACGAATTCAAATTTTATTAAGATATTAGTATTATCAATTGAAACAAACCATGTCGGTTCAAATGGACAGCAGTCGATCGGTAACGAGGTCACAGACGCCGTCGGTATACCCCCAGATAGGATGGGGCTAGGAGAGAAAAGTGCGGAGTTCGGAGTGGAGATTCTTCGGGCAGGAGCGGGATCAAAAAGCAAACGTAGTATAGGCGGTTGGGGTTCAGGTCGGAAATAAGTCGGCGGAGATGATTCCGGCGATGAACTCGCGATGACGGCGACGAGAGGGAAGCTCTACGCTCGCGGGTCGTAGTCAGGGACTCAGATCTGTTTGGGAGAGGATTATTAGGGTTACTGTCTTCCGTTTGTGTTTCGGAGTGACACGTACCGTATTTAGACTGTAGGGTTAATGTACTCCGGTATTAAATAGGAGTGGGCAATGGGATCTAGGAATCGGGAGTCTGAACCGGACCGCTAGGTTAGGGTCGAGTTAGGTCCGGGTCGTCTTTTCAAAAATTTAAAACGGTTCGGATCGGACTGGTCCTTATAGATTTTAGGATCGATCTGGTTCCCCATTTTGAAATTGTTTGGGACCCAGACCAGACCATTTTTTTAAATACTAATATTATTTTTAATACTATTATTTTTAGTAAATATACGGATATACTGTATACCCGCCTATTCCAATTAATTTTAGTAAATCTTTTAGTCCTTCCATATTCCAAACGCATGCAGAACCGCAGAAGTGAGAAAACAGAGAGTCTGAAGGGGAAGTTTCCAAGTTCGCGATTTGCAGCCTTCACCTATTGGATGACTTTAAGCTTTTGAAAGTTTTTTTAACATAATAATTCTTATGTCTTGGTACCAAACATGTCAAAGTACTTTATGAAATGAGTGAGGAACTAGACAGTGGACTTCATATTATCTCTTGGTACCAAACATGTCAAAGTACTTCATATTAATATTTGTGCCTGAACTCTAGGAACTGGGCAGTGGACGTGTGGCACTATTATTCACACCATCCAATTACCCTTTGAACTTTGAACTTTGAAGGCATTATTCTATAATTTCTATTTTTTTGGAGAATGTAAGTATCATGATAGGTTCGGACCCGTTGACCCATGGAATCGGCCCATTTCAAACAAGCCATGTTAGGTCCGGTTCCAATTTTAAAATTTTGAAAACCCGTTCCAGCCCAGACTGTTTTAACAAAAACAAGCCGAGTACGATTTATACAAATCTTGGCTCGGACCGGCCCGTGCCCACCCATATTATTAAATACTCCGGTATTTTAATTCCATATCAGATTTTAAGTCTTAAGGTCCGTTTGATATACGGAATTGGTAGTTTTGAAATTAAATTAGAATTGAAATTCTATGAGATTCTATTTCATATAGGTCCCGTTAGGTACATGAAATTCAAACTATGGAATTGGAATTGGTGACTTCAATTCCAATTCTGTTGTTTGGTAGCACAAAAATTATGTGGATTTGGAATTCAAATTGCAAAAAATGAATTGAAATTGGCAAAATTCAATTATATTGAATTGAATCCCATAGAATTTCAATTCCATTTCAATTCTAATTTCACCAATTTCGTATACCAAACGGATCCATAGTTGAATTCTGCAAATCTCAATTCTTTTTTACACTATCAATTCAAATCCACATAATTTTAATTTTGTGCTACCAAACACCAAAATTAGAATTGAAGCCTTCAATTCTAATTTCATAGTTTGAATTCTATGTATCAAACGAGACCTTATTGATTTTGATTCTGAAATTTCAATTGGTTCGGTATAAATTTTAGGATGAATAGATACTCGCCTAATTTAAATTTTAAAGTTCCAAAAAATATTTATTTTTCTTATAACTGAAACTATATTTAAATATAAAAAACTTAGAAACAAAAAATTGTAAATGCAATAAATGTTTTTGAAATTTAGTTTATGTCTCACAAACTACAGTGAACGGGTGATGACAAAATGTAATTTCAAATGTGTGTTGATATTTTTAAATTCTTCTACAAAAAATTAAAACTAAAATAAAAGTATAATGTACACCTAATTAAATTAAAGCCAAAATCTAAAAATAAACTTATCATTCAATTAATAAATTTAAAGATATTATTATATTTATAATATATTAGTGTATCTATTCAATTTTGGATTTTCAGTATCGAAAGTTACTTCGTACCGTTCCCAAATACAAAACTAAATATTCAGTTCTATACGGTTTGGTATTTTAGCAATATATTTCTGTTCATTTTTCTGGATTTTTTTAGAATTTTTCAATATCGATTCGGTACTTGCTCACCCCTAATTTTTCTACTTCCCTATTTTCATGCACGAGTCAAGCAATTTCAAACAAAAAGAAAAATGACGCAGAATAAACTACAGAGTAAAATATGGACTTTATTCTTAAAATGGGAATGGCGCATTTTTATCTCTAAAATAGTAGTTTACATCGTGAAAATTTTACATATTTTAGTCTTTTTTTAAGAAAATGAAATGGAAAACGTGTTGTTTGGTTACATGAGATAAGAAAAATGGTCGAAGAAAAAAATGAAAGTAAAATAAACTAGAAGAAGAAAATAAAATCTCACCCTTTTTTGAAAAAAAATCTCATATTAGTGTAGAAATTAGAAAAAAACTATTCATTTATTTTAAACAGAGTACTTTGTAAATTGTGGAGTAATTAATTAAAAAAAAGTGTCTTATTGAATTGAGTTAGCAACTTAAAAGGACGAATTACAGTATATTATGTTTCTTCACAAGAGCAACTAAAATATATTGAATATTGTATTTTGAGCAAATATTGGTACAAAAATAAATAATTTTTACAATTGTCGTAGAATTATTAGTGTTCAAAAAATTCAAAATACAACCATACAATTTTAAACCAATAACATATGTCACTTGCATAGATGGAAAAGATTGAAATTAATCGAACAACACTTGCATTGCAATTCGCATAACAACACAATTGGAGTACTTTTGAGTGTTTTGTTTGTAAAGTGGGCACGCTTCGGTTTACAATTGGCCAACGGTGCCAATAGCGGTGTCACTGTGTTTTTTAAGTACTTCAGTGCTCCGTTCGAAAATTTTAAGGGTGTAAACGGATATCAATCGAATTATATGTGTCATTACCAAATCCGTATCCGTTTAGTTTTGTCAAATATCGAATTAGGATACGGATCTTGACGAATACTGAAAATCAAAATCGTATCCGCACCAATCGGATATCAGATATATCTGTATCCATTTCTAATTTTTATTAAACAATACTTTAATTTTCAATTAAACTAAATCAAAATATTATTAAATCAACTATAATTTTTATGGGATAATTATTTTCTTATTTTTTATTATTTATTATATTCTACGATGACTTCATATCATAAAAATATATACACATTATATATATACACATATTTTTAAATGTCTACACATATTTTTATGTGTCTACATATTTATTTTACATATAAAAACGTTGTATTCTTTTAGATATCAATAGAGAAATAAAGTATAAAAATAAAAAATTCGGAAAAACTATAAATAACGGCTTAGATACACGGACAAACAGTTATTTAAACAGACGTCAATGCGGAGTGGATTATAAACAGATCGGATGTATGATTACCAAATCTGTATCCGTTTAGCAATCGCTTATCCTTAGTCGGATATGGATAATAACCACTTTTAACAAANATTCCATATAAACGGATACAAATACAGACGGTAATAAATTTTCAGTTATCCGTCCTTAAAAATTTAATGGTTCCTATCTCCATAAGTTCACCCCCTAACCCCCCCCCCCACCTTAAAACCCCCTTCAAATGTGTGGCTATTATGTAATTTTAAAAAAGAGCTCATCAATTTTTCCTACATAAAACTTGCAAAATATTACTCTATATTTTATTGGATTAACATACAATGCAATTTTAAATAACTGATTACTAAAAAAAATACAGAGTAACTGATTACTAAAGTTAGTACTTCCTCCGTTCATATCTTTTTTCGTGTTGCGCAAAACGAAGAAAAATTTTGAATGACTCAATCTATTTTATTGAAATATTTGTATAGAAACAAAATATGAAATTTATATATTTAAAAACTAAATCAAAAGTTATAAAAGAATTATGATAAGAATATTTTATTTTATTAAATAAATTATAAAAATTAACGTGAAATTAGAATAATATTCTGCAAAGAAAAATATATGGGACCGAGGGACTAATTGATTAATTAATTAAACAAAAATAAAATGATGGCACTAGCCTCTTAAAAATATCCCATCTCTCTCTTGTCCCAGCTCTGGAGGTCGCGCGATCTGAAGCTGCACAGCTCATTTCCTCAAATTTCTCTGGCTGTCTCAAGATGGTGAGCTCTCTTTATTAGTACATGCCTACAAACAAACTCGGATTTGCTCCTTACGCTCATTACCTTTCTGAATTCGTAAACAGTTTTGATTTTGGACAGTAATCGATCTCTTTTAAGATTTCACCTTTTTAGTGCATAGATCGTTTTTGAAATACGCAGTATCATGAATTAGTGTAATGGATCGATCTGCGGGGACGACTGTTTTGAGGCTTCGGAAGGGAAAGGTTTAGAAGCGGTATGTGATCTGGCGTAGATTTTAGGGGTTCCGCTGGCCAGTGTTTAGACTTGCCAGGATCTGGCATTCCCTTCGTCCAGCCATTTTGTGCTTGGATCTCAATTTTTTATCTTTCAGAAGTTGCATTTTGCAGCAGAGGTTAGGATCTAGGTGGCGAGATGCTACCTTTTTAGGCAGTATTTGGAAGGCAATGTGAGATGGGCGAATGGTTGAAACATGAAAAAAACCAGGGGAATTGAACACATTACTGATATTTTATTATTGTTGTTTGCATTAGTTTGAAATGGAAGTAAAATAAGACGTGAGGGAAGTGTTGTTCATTTTGTAACCTTGGAAATGAAGCAGAGGGTTGTTTTATTGGGCAATGGTTCTTCACGTAATCATGTCTACCTCATTGAAAGATGGGTGCTTTGATGTGATTTTTTTTTAAAATTTCTCTATTATTTTTTCTCTTTTGCTTCATTTAGTTATTTGTCATCCAAAATGATCTCCACCGTTAGAAATTTGCCTTGATTTAGTATGTACTCCCTCCGTCCCAATTTTAGTTTCATGTTTACTATTCATAGGGTCAAACTTTATTCACTTTCTTTATCTATTTTCGTTACTTAATAAAATAATATAGTCATGTCACGTCTTGTCTCGTAGAATTTTTTGTGTAATTTTTGTTTTTTTATTCCACCTCAATTTTTAAATAAGTTGCATTGAAAATAATTTCAGTTAAACATCATAAACCGAAACAGACAATTTAATTTGGGACAGAGGGAGTGTTATTCAAGTTCTTCAAATTAAAACTTCCATTGGTCTGATTGCTTTGTCTTATGCTTGGTGGTGAAGCTGCTAGATTTTTCATAATTTCAGGGTTGCCTTTACATTTTATTCAATAAAATAACAGTGAAAGCAAAGAGAAATGATTGGCGCTCGATTGTTTGAATGTCAACAATAACACTATATCACTAAAATCCCCCAAAAAGTAGGGTATTGGGAGGGCGTGTGTGCAGAGACCTTACCCCTACTTGGAAGCTGGAACTTATTTGGATGTCATGAATTGAGAAGTAAGAAGAGGAAAAAGACTGACCGGAGATTGAGGGGAGTTAGTGTCGGAAAATATGATATAGCTGTGCGCACAAGGGATTTTCCCCATTCAATTTTGAAATGCAACTAATAAACTAATAAAGAATGATTTGTTACTCCATTGAGTCTGTGACTTGTTGTGCACTAAGGTGTCATGTGTTATAATGTTTATCTTTTCTGCAGGTTTCCTGCCCTTCAGTTAAGAACATTCTCCTCCTAGACTCTGAAGGAAAGCGTGTTGCTGTCAAGTACTATTCAGATGAATGGCCAACAAATGCAGCAAAAGATGCATATGAGAAGGCTGTTTTTGTCAAGACTCAAAAGACTAATGCGAGGACGGAAGGTGGAACCATTATACACCTGGGGCGTTTCTGTTTTTCATGTTACATCTTTACTTACATTACTTGCACGCCGTTTTTGACTTATTGTGGTTGCCATGTCCAACACAATAACACTGATTTTGACGGTCTTTAAAGCATTATCTGTTTGTGTATACTTTTGTCATTTGCTTTGTACAGTGATAGTTGTTGACACTTAAAATTGCTTTTTTATTTTTCCTTCTTTCCCTAGGAAAAAACAATAAAATTTCCAACCCTGATTTGGTCTGTCAAAACTAACTCTTATGCTGTTTTGTTTAGCTGAGATAACAATGTTTGAAAACAACATCGTTGTTTACAAATTTATTCAAGATCTTCATTTCTTTGTCACTGGGGGTGAAGATGAAAATGAACTCATACTGGCCACGGTTCTCCATGCATTCTTCGAAGCAGTTAATTCTCTTCTGAGGTAGGTGCAACATCAGACCATTTGCTTACGGAGTATTCTTTAAATAGGTGATACTTGTATCATGAGCCCATCTCATTGCAAATGCACACTTAATCAGGGGTAATGTTGACAAGAGGGAGGCACTTGAGAATTTGGACCTCATTCTTTTGTGCCTTGATGAAATTGTTGATGGCGGGTAAGATTATTATCTAAAACTGTCTCTGCCTAGTTAGCACCCGATTTCATTTATGATGCAACAGATTCACATTTATGTGTAATTAACGTTTCTGCAGAATTGTTCTTGAGACTGATGGAGACGACATAGTTGCAAAAGTTTCTAGTAACACTATGGATCCTGGAGCACCTTTGTCTGAACAGGTAATCCCCAAACTCTTGCCAATCTCACTTTGGCTTCTCACTGATGTGCATGGTTTAAATATTTAGAAATTGAAATATAAAAGCATAGAAATATAGAGAACTATCACCATTAGATGGGAAGTACGGAATAATGAAAGAATTTATTTTCCTGAATTTCAACAGACTATTAGTCAGGCACTGGCTACTGCTCGTGAACATCTCACAAGATCTCTTTTGAAGTGATACAATGATGAACAGACAAGAGATGTTGAGAAGATGCTGCAATATCAAAAGCTTCCATCGCACTTTCAACTCCTGCAGGCTGCTAAAAGCTTCTCTAAAAGGTTCTTCTTCCTGCATTCTAGTGTCGTTTCATGCTTAAGGAGACTTGAGAGACATATTGTGTAATGTATTTGTTATAAAATAAAAACATATTCTTGGATTCTTAGTTTTCCACTCCCTGCCCTTGTGCCCGTTTACGACATCTCAGATGGGTCTTTCTAGGATTGTCTTAATGTTTCACCGACGCCTCCAGTTTTACTATATGTCCGGTCTTTGAATTTATGATGAAAATGCTGCATTTCAACTCTCGAGAGCCCTCTCGAGCACCTTTCAAATCTTCTCATTCTGGGTAGAAGTAAAGGTTGACATTTGTGTAAAGACTCACAGGTCCCTCTATATTTTTTTTTAACTCGACAAAGGTCATTAAATTGATGTATAAAGAGGCACATTACGGTGTCATCCTCTTAAGTTCCAGTGAGTAATGGATCGGAGCCTCGGAGGTGCTCAAATTAATTTTAATCCCTATTATACCCTTAACCTAGTAATAAATGAGCTATGTAAGAAGCCTGTTATCCTAAGAAGCTCAGTACATATGCCTCTGTGTGTCTAACCCATTGGAGCCAGGGTCCACATGAAGCGGAGACACTGCAAAAATTTGTGCAAACAACTTTCAAACCATTTTTATGGAGCTCTAAGATTGGTAATAACTCTAAAATCAGTTAACTTTGTGTTTTTCTGGGGAGGGGGGGGGGTCCTGTATTGATGTTTCGTAGTTGACCGGATACGGATATTAAGAAAAGAGAAATTGTGTGGTTGAAAAGTCAATGATGTAAGGCAAAAAAAGTTTGCCAAATATGAAACGTCAAACCTTATTTTGGGATGAATTTATAATGGTGCAAAAATTAAATAAAAAAAACTAAAAATAAGAAAATAAATGAACCTCATCTTTCGTGGCCATGGCCAACTTCACGACAGACTCATGAACAAGTAGTCTTCCGGTTAAAGAACACATTAATTTTCGGTTAAATGAGGAATAGAATTACCATTTTCTATATCCTACAAAATAGCCTTAATTTTCACCATCCATGTATACGAATGCCATCACTCTCGTCAAATCTTTTCCATTTGCATTCCATTAGTTAAAAAAATTACTCCATGAATACGTAAATGCTCCTAAAAAACATTACTCCCATCTTCCCACCGTATACAGCATTGGCTTCATCCGTCTACAATATAAGTTGCATCGTCTCCTAAGCGTATCAACTCCCTCTCTTCCGTTCTTCATCAGTAGTGTTCCAACACCAGCAATTGAATACCCAAATTGGCTTTCAAAGTTTTCTCCCATTTCTTCCATTATGCTTTGGTCAATTTATTTTGTCTACAAAGTACTTCAGGTACATGAGAGGTTAAGTGAGAGGGGGTAGTGAAAATTACAAAACTGCCTACATACTTAACAGTGGGTTGGTGGCAATTTGGAAAAAGGACTATATTGTGCATTACTCTTTAAAAAGAACGAAATTGGAAAAAAAACACTTATTACAGAAGACTAATTCAGGAATTTACTCATAATTTAACTACATTTTTAACTTGTTCATTGGTATCTTTTATGGGGGGGAAATGCCATTGAAATGAAAGAAACACTGAGAAACCCATATAGTATATCGCTTCAGCATGGGGAAACTAAACCAGCAAGGAATTGAAATTGGTTAGCAACAATAAGGCAATCACACCGGTTCATACAAAAGATGAAAAATGAAAAACACAATTCCCAACCGAGAAAAAAGAGAGCTATAAGACGGGAGTAAATAAAAAAAAGGAAAAACAGATAGCGTCCTAGGTTACACTAAACAGAATGAATATGTGAAGTACATCCTCTCTGGGAAAAGGGCAGGCAGGCAGGCATGCAGTAACCAACCAGTCAAGTCCCTTTGGGACATAAGAAGATTAACTCTCAAATCACTGCTGGGGAAGGGCAACTGGTTAGCTTGAAAAAAGGCCACTTTCACACTCTCTCATTACAAGACACACCCTCCAGAAAACCACTGGTAAGATTAGTAGTTGTTATGCCATATCTGTTGGGACTGATTAGTCTGCTGCTGCTGGTGCTGCCCAACTTGGACACCATCTCTGGGGTTTTGAAGCTGCTGCTGCTGCTGCTGCTGTTGATAATGGTGATGGTGGTCCATTGACAATCCGGTTTGGGAATGGTAGAAGTTCGAGTGACCCAAAGATCCGTAATTCTGTGATGATGGTTGTTGCTGTTGTTGTAGCTGTTGTTGAGCTTGTCTGAATCCTCCACCGCCGGATTGCTGCTGGCTCTGTCCCTGAAAGTTGTAGTAGTTACTTGCGGCCGGAATGGCCGACATTGTTCTAGAATTAGGTCCTTGTAGCCAGGATGCAGCTGAATTATCGCTCTGGAATGAACAAAACAAACAAAAAGGATTAAATATATCAACTCACACGCACACACACATAAACTCACAAATGAGAGCATACCCATTACCCATTGGCATAGTTTAAGACACATTTACCAAAAGTGGGAGATTAGGTGATATTCTTTTTTTGTTTTCACTATTTTTCTAAAAAAATGGCAGATCTTGGAAAAAAAGTTTCAGTTTGGTGCTTGTAATTTTCAAAACTGGAAACTGGCAACCACCCCAAACATAGGTTCCTTTGGTTATGTTTTTGTTCTGTTTCATTTAGAAAGAATGGAATGTGCTTTGACAATAATGATTTTGCCTTCCATTACTGAAGACACAGAATGTTAACTATTGCGGATAAATAGATCTCTTTGTTTTGGAAAATTGGTTTCCATTTTTTACAATATTCACAAAAACATTTAAAATGCCAATATTCCCTCAATAAAAATAATATATTTTCATAATAATAACTATCTGTCCATAAAAGGAGTACTCTTTGAAACAAGGCAATTTTTTTCACAAAAAAGATCCGGGGCTCGTTAAGAATGTAAAATTTAATTACTGTCTACAAAATCATATACTGTATTTTCATTGCAAATGCTCCCCCATCCAGAAGGGTCCATTGTGTTTAGATTATATTTTTTTAGCTAATTCTGAGGATCAAGACTCGTGGGGAATCGATTATGCTCACCAGAATCTAATTTTCAAAAGCAAACTGCTTGATTCTAGAATCAGCAAAAGAATCACTGGAATTAGAATCAAACAATTGACTGATTCTAGAATCAGCAAAAGAATCACCTGAATTCGATTTTTAGAAACAAAAATTGCTTGATTCTAGAATCAACAAAAGAATCACCTGGTTGATCCTTTCAAAAAACAGAACCCAACCCAAATGCACCCTAAATGTAATTTTATATACGTGTAATATAAAAGTTCTACCTTACTATAATTAAAAAAATGCACCATGGTGAAACACCTCTTTTTTGGGATGGGGTAGAGCAATATAAACAAGATAGACAAAACACAATTTCATTTATGGTATGTTTGGGAACATGGATTTGGATTTCAAATCCGGATTTGCCTCAAATTTGATGTTTGGGAAACTTAAAAATTTTGAATTTGGATTTGAGTCAAATTCTTCTCATTCATAACAAAGCTTATTTTGAAATCCATGCACCTCCCCTTGTCATTTGAAATTCAAGATTTCAAATTTTGGAATTGAAATGCATGAATTGAAATGAAATGCTAGTTGCCAAACACTACCTTAGGAAATTCGAAAACGAAAATAAAAACGTAAAACAGTAAGCACAACCATAACAATATTTACCTGCTGAAGAGACAATAGATTAGTGGTGTCCTTATAGTGAGGAATTGGTGAATCATCATAACTTAAGGATGACACGGATGGAGCTGTGGGGTTATTCATTTGAAAGTTTGCAGAAACTGCAGCGGTATTCCCAAACCCATAGCCAGAGGGAACACCAGCTGCAGACTGAGGGGACAAGCTGCTGACTGATACACTATTCTTATACTGAGGGTGCATTGCAGCCAGTGATTGATGGTAAGCACTGTTACCTGCAAATGCTTGTTGGAAAGCAGAGGGCATGTATGCATAACTCTGTGGCAGAAAAGGATAGCCAATCATGTTCCCAAAGGGACTCACTGCTGAAAGTGCATGTTGTGAATATGGATGTAAATTAAGGTGTTGATGTAGAGCAGGTCCTGTTGCAAGTCCGGTCCCGTTAAGACTTAGGTCCTGCTGACTAGGCGGCTGTGTTGACGACATACCAACATTTTTCAAACCCTGCAGCATATTGATGACAAAATCAACTTCAAATAAAAAAGACTAGGTTAGGCGGCACATCGAGGCCTACTCCAAGTCAAATTAGGTGGGTGCAGAAGAGGAAAATTACTTTCTTGTGTTTTTTCACTTTCTTTAGGTTTTAACTTAGAAATTACAAAGAAAATGAAACATATGATTGTTAATAATTCAAATTAAATTTACATATATTTAGACTCCTTAGTCCTCATATAGCACAGAGTAGACAAATATGGAATAAGTATCAACAAATATCCAAAAGAAATCCATTGAACTTTAACCTATAGCCCTACAACCAAGGATTAAGTTTCAAGAAGGAGCACCTCTGGCATGGAAATTGATGAGCCAACCATTTGCAAAGCCTGCAGCTAATGGAAGGCAACTGTTAGTAACAAAGTAAAAAAGGGGGAGAAAATTTATATAAATATCTAATGGAAGGCCAACTTCATGAATGTCCACCTCTGGAATAGAAAATGACGAACTACCAGTGGAAGAAACTGTGTTGCCATACTTTGGGGGCATTGCATGCGTAGGAAATATTGAGTATGAAATATCAGACTCCCGAGGAGCATGGACATTAGCTGCCAACAAGTTGCTTGGTAAAGAACTTGAGTATCCCTGATTACAACAAAATTTCCAAGTAGACAAGTGAATCAAAGTACAAAGGTACTGATGTCTACTGTTTGTATAGTAATACAAGCAATTGAAAGAAAATTTTGTTGGAAAAATTTTCATCTGCCAGATGGCTGCCTATAAGAAAGAAAAAAAAATTGAAGAATTTGTTTGTGTGAATGTGTATCAAGATGTTAAGAAAAATCAAAGTTGAGCATCTTTCTGTAACACATTTTGATCCTATTTTTATGTGGGTGTTTCTCTGTGCTTATAAGTTGGTCAAAACTGCTTATAAGCATTAATTAACTTATAAGTCAGCATATGACATGTTTTTGTGTGCTTATAAGCTGACTTATAAGCTGCTTGTAAGCTAGAAAAAATAAGTAGTCTTAGCTACTTATTTTTAACCCAGTTTTTTCATTTCTCTGTTTTGACCAAATTCTTTACAAATTGTTCCTCACCATTTATGAATACTTCCAAGTGACTTATCTATCATTTAAGTCATTTTACTTCCATGAAAGAATATTTGACTTATAAGTTGCTTATAAGTAAAAAACTCCTTATCAACAATAAGCCAATAAGCACCAGCACACACAGAAACACCCACTATATATATCAGGCACTAGATACTGAAAGACTACAAGTCATTGCAGTTTTTTTAAAGGTATCACACAAGCTTACCATTGTATTGAAAGGTGCAAGGTTCGGAACCTGTTGTGAGCTTGTCTGTGGTTGACTAAAGTCCCCATTCAACTGTTGAGCATTCTCATATTTATAGTCAGATTCCGAAGAGGGATAGTTGTATTGATTTGCACGAGGGACTTCACTGTGATCAACACTCAATGCATCAGATTGTAAATCAGCAGGTGACTCATAGTTCCTAGTCATGCGGAATAAATCACCATCCGGTGCATTTGTTTCACCACCAAAGTGTTCAGAGTTTCTGCCACAAAATTAAAGAGTTATAATGTACATTTCTTTTTTCACAATATACGAGTAAAGAAGAGTGAAGACCCATAGGACACCATCAAATGAAACCCGATATTCAAAATAAGGGTATACCTTTTTGGCAAGTGGCCCATTGGTTGTTGCTCTGCATCTACAGGCACCTCTTCCACATGATTTTTAGCAGAAGAGGCTGAATGACCAGAAAGAGTAGCATTGATTGACCCAAAGCTGCCAAAGCTCAGACGGGAACAATCTACACTTTGAACTTGTAGGTGATCTGGAATAACAACAGAAGGCCCTTCCTCATCTTCGGGAGGCTGAGTTTGATCCTTGTGTATAGTCAAGTGTTGCATGTGTTCAGCAGCTAAAGAAACTGAAGTGTTCACATCAACTGTAACAAAATAAATAGACAAAGCATAAGGTTTATACCCCACAAACTAGCAAAGTTGTAAATGAAGATGCAAACAACAAGCACGTGCACAGGAACATAAAATTGTATCCCTGCATATCTCGGAGTAGATAATTATACTGGTCCCTCCTACCTGAAATTTTCTTGTTTTCATTTTTAGGTTGTAACAAAGTTTTCTTCCTTTTTCCTTTTAAGGATTTGTGTGGATACTATTATTTCTCTCATATTTTAAATAAAACCCGACCACAAAATTTAAACAAGAAGAAAATTTTAGGATGTAATATACAGAATACCTTTTTATTCAAAGCCAGCTTAAAAAAGGAATTCCTTCCCAATCTGACTGAACGGCATGCTAAGAAAGATCTTCAAAATTTATGTCTTAAACAAAAAGGGCTGAATTCAGATAATGTGTCTTATGTTGATTCGTTAATAAATTTGATCCCTCTATGAATACACTAACTCGGGTAAAATAACAGAAGCAGCATTCTAAATGCACATATGGTAAGCTGTAAACTACTCACATTCATGCTCAGCAAAAGAACGATTATGATCTTTGTGTCCGTAAGTGTCAATGTCATTGTCATATAGAGACTGAACGCCAGAATTGCATTCTAATATTTTGTTTGGATTAGGACGAGACGGCACATGTCTCACACCATCATGATCAGCAAAAGAACGACTATGATCGTTGTGTCCATAAGTGTCAATGCCATTGTCATATAGGGACTGAACACCCGAATCGTCCTCTAACATTTTGTTTGGATTAGGCCCAGATGGCACTCGTCTCAGACCAATATTTAAGCCATGATCTTCTATTTCCTGAACCTCACCCTCCTCCTGAACATGCTGGTCAGTTCTATCATAGGCAAGGTTAAAAGAGTCTGGATATGGTTGATGCTCTAAAGCAGGCTCCGGGTTAGGAGGGAAAATAGAAGCTGATGGCTGCTCAATTAAAGGCCATTCATCATTATTAGAATCATGTTGAGTAGAGCAAACTTCTGAATCCAGGTGTATTTCAGAATCTTTAGAATCATGATAGTTAGAAAACTGATGTGTCTCATGGTAGGAAGGTCCATGACCATAATTGTGATTGGTATTGGCATCTTTGTTGTGAGGCCTTCCCATTTTGACTATATCAGCCATTGAAACTTGACCTGGGGTGCCCACCCCCCAAGCAGTTTGATGTCCAGCAGAGGGATGTGGAGCCGATGAAATGTGATCAGTTGCAACAGCCAATGACTTTTTATTTTCATTGCCAATGAAATAACTGAAACAATTAGCATACAGGATTACGAAACCAAAAAATAAAAATACCATGGGCAACCAGGTAACGATCAATGTGGAACTGTTCAAGATGCAAAATAGAACAAATCAACTATAGGCAGATTGACAAACATATAACCATATACTCACACGAGCATCCACCTGGAAGAATATACTCTCAGGGAAGGGGATAAAATAAGTAAAGTGGAGAGTTAACTGCAAGTCTTCAAATATTTCAATTTAAGAATAATAGATTTTCATTAAGATTTACAGGACAACAAAAGAGGGGTAACCAGAAAAAGTGTAAAGCTCTAACAGAGCCCAGTTATACTCTAGAGGCCTGACTAGGCAATAAATTTCACGTAAATCAGTGGTTCATTGTGCACCTAACAAAAATTATGTCCAAACACTTACACCGATCCAATATTAGAGGAAAGATAATAATGTGAGGTCAAGTTTATTGATGGGAATAAGCTATCAATTATCAAATACGAAGTATTAGGTTGAAGAATGTGTTCATAGTGTGCAGGTAAAAAATAAAAAAACTGAAACTTTGCAAGAGATTTCATAAAACATGACATTGTCTAACCACCATAAAACTTCAGTTGACTGCATTAATTTAACATTTCCACAAAACTAACCTCGTGGTTGGAGGCTGCCAATTGTTGTTGCTTCCAGAATATCCAGTAGCCATAGTTGTACTAGGCCCATTTTCCTTCTTAGAAGAAGTATAATTTCCATGCATCGTAGAGTCTGGAACAAGATGTGGAAACATTAGCAGCATTTCTTCTATGAATCATGATTTTATGCACTATTTCAACTAGAACAATAGTCCATACACGTTAAGATAATTTTTCAGTAGAAAATACCTGAGCCACCACGCCCAACAAATCGGTCTGTGCCTCCCCTGCCTCCACGGCTTAGACTGCTACCACCATGTACCCTAAATTCAGTAGAGCCCTTATTCTGAAACACACAGTGAGACAAAATGGGAGGATATAATGCCAAAAAAAGATGAGAAACATATATGAATCCTCCATCAGTAATCCTAAAAATCTCAACAAATGAATGCAAAGAACATCAATAGTGACAAAGAGAATGAATGAAGGCATTCACACAAAAATTTTAGCTTAAAAGGAATTTAAAAATGTGAAGAAAAAAGAAAGTAGAGCATCAGTAACATGGAATGCTCTTCGATAAAATCACGCACCTCTTTTCTTTTCTCACGTTTGCTTTTCACCTCATGAAAAGGATCTAGACCATCAATAAATTTCAAATTAGGAAAAAGTTCAATAACCCACGAGAAAAATTAAGTTCATAAGCTCATAAGCCTGCTTTAGTTACAAAACTGTAAACACAAAGTACTACAACTTGACCTTAAGAAGTGGAGAAACAGGATTAGAGCAAAAGAATAACACTGCTGTGTTGGAAAGTGACTATGCTAATGTGGCAACTTCTATTGGTGACTAAAGAAATAGAATGCCTTACTTTTCATCTCAACACAAAAGACCAAAAATAACCATCAAGTAATGGAGTGGGAAATTCTTTTCAGTAAGAAGCCAGGATGTGGGAAATAAACAAATACATTAAATCTTTAACTATGTACGCACATATAGGGTTTTAGGTGCATAATGCTGGTGTGCAAAAAACAAGTCTTTAGATTACTACGTATAAGTTAATCAGGTTATTGTCAAGTTGATTTAGCATCCACAATTCGTTAGCCCAGGTGAATTCAACAAAACAGGCGCAACAAAAGATGCATGAAATTGAATTGGAACTTAAAGTACAATACAATGTCCATAAATTTTAGCGTAACAAATAATAATAATTAAAGATATATTTTTTTAAAAAAAAGTGGGTCCTTATCCCAATCACCAATGGGAGAAGATTTGGCCTAGTTTCTTCATTCAGAGTTCCCTTATCAAAGTAATCCTGCCCACCCAAAAGATATAACTTCAACAAAATCAAGCTTAAGTGATTGTTAATGTATGCAATCTTGAACTGGGTAGCAAAAGATATTTAGAAATAAAAAAAGAAATAAAATCTTGATAAAAAAGAAAGCAAAACAAGATGTTCCCCGAGTAATAAAGATGGGAACTTTGTACAACTGAACTCAAACAACACACAGTAGTACTTTTTCAATCTTGAATTATGTCACGAGAAAGAGGGAACTAATAAGATCACACAGAGAGTAAAAACTCCAAAATCCCAGATATATTTGCATCAGGCGCCGTGAAAGAACCAAGGCTAAATGTAGTTTTTTTAGGGTTTGTCACAGATAAATTGACCTTGAGAGAGGAGCCTATTGACGGCTTCATTAGGGTCCATATTACACTCCTTGAGAACAGCGTAGATCTCAGAATCGGAATAGTTGCTCACTATCTCCTTCAAGCTATCCACCATCTTCCGAGACCCGGCGGGAATCGCGCCAAGTCCGGCGCCGCCGCCATTGTTAAGTTTCCCTTTGCCGCTCATCTTCTTCTCACTATCGTAATCTTTCTTTCTCCCTCTCTGTCTATCTAAGAAGAGATAATATACGAATGATGAGTATATATTCCCTCCGATCTGGTGCAGATTAGTCTCTCTGAAAAAAGATACACAGAAGTAACTTCTCTTTCATAAACCCTCGGTGAGAATTTATTACTGTTCACATTTCCTATACCGTTTGATTAGCATATGAAATAGTGAAATACTCTCGGATTAAACATTAAAAATATAATAAAATAGGATTTTCATATTTTAATTTTTGAAATAGGAATTAAAATGTATTTACATTGTCAAACATGATCATGTATATTACCAATGTGCACACGTATAGTTCTACATTACCACAATGTGAACTCTTACTTCGAGAATAAAAACATAAAACTTCTATTTTGAACTTTTTTCTATGTTTAGGTCTTATTTAGGATGATTTCTAATATGATTTTTCCAAAATCACTTTTTTTATTATTTGGTGAGGGCATAAGAAGAACTTGAGTGTGTTTTTTCTAAATATCACAAATCTTTCGATAGTAAGATTTTGACGTTTCTCAAATATAAGATGTACCAATATGCCACAATATATATCATATACTATGTTATAAGGTCAACTCTGTTTCTCGTACATATGCGGCAAATACTCTCATTTACGAGTAACTGAATACTAATTTTCGAGCAACTGAATATTTATTTTCGAGTAACTTAATACAAATTTTGAAAATGAGCATTTAGTTATTCGAACACGAATATTCAGTTAGTCGAAATAAGTATTCAATCACTCAACATCATATATCTGAATGTATAGTATATGTACTATCAATATAGGGTTTGGTATCTCTCTCAACCATCGATCACCCCTCGTCACCGCTTGCCACTATCACCGCCAATCACCCTCATTGTTGGTCACTAGGCCTGTCACCGGGTCAGGTATTGACCCGAACCCAAATAATACCCGTAATTTTTTAGCATGTTTAGGAGTATAAAAAATTCAGTTTACTCGTACCCGTTATTTTAAAAAAAATTAAGGGTCAGGTATAGGATGAGTGGTCCCGACCTGTTTAAAGCCTATATCGTTTAAATAAATAGATAATATTAAAAAATACAAAACCCCATCCCTCTTATTCGCTGCTCCCTTTGTTCGCTGGTTGCGTGGCTTCCAAATCTATTTGTATTTATTTTACCACATTAGAGGCATGTACATGTTGATTTATGCAATAGTATAAAAAATAGTTTGGAATTAGTTGTAATGTTACAAAGAACGTTCTTGCAACATGAATGAATGTGACAAGAAGGTTGAATGCGAATCTAAGATTTTGTTGTAGATTCTTGGTAAAGAAGGTTGATTTTTTCGCAATAACGTATTAGTTTTATTTTTATTTGTATACAATTAAAATGTTTTCATTCATATTATTTTTCACTAATTTTTTTTCAATTATAGAAAAATAAAAGACATCAACTTTTATCACGGGTATACTCGACCCGATATCGAGACCCGATAGATCTAAATCTAGGATTAAACTTCAAGACCATCAGGTAAACGGGTACGGGTCAGGATTAATTTTTTTAAAAAAGGTACGAGTATAGAACACTATTGACCGCCCCGAGCCCGACCCATTGACAAGGCAACTGGTCACCCCCATCTATCATTAATTAAACTATTGTTGTAAAATTCTCTAAACAATTTCATTTCATATTTTAAAATTCATATCTTTTCTCTCAAATATTAAAATCTATACCATATCATATCTCCAAATCTCACCAAATAAGCTATTAAATCTCATGGATTTGTTGAAAAATATGAGTATTTAAGTTTAATGTTTAGCTTTTATATTTTTATTGATATCCCTTTATCTCATTCAAAAGTTAGCAAAGAAAAATTATGAAATTTAAGAAGGTTAAAAGTACATCATTACGTATTTTGTTGCTTTTCAAAAAACATTTAATGCATGAACAGATACTACGTTGTAATAAGAGGTATTGGTTTAATGCGAATTTAAAAGTGGTAATGAAAAGGGAGGTAGTTTAAATTTGGCAATAAGAGGTATTGGTTTAATGTGATACTCCGGTATCAAGTAAAGGGGTAGAAATGGAATTGTGTTGCTAAAAAAGAATAAGTATAAGCTTTCAAATGAAAATAATAAACTATTTTCGATCATTTGTTTTGGCTATAAGTCTGCTAGACGATATGTTCATACATTTTAATCTATTGAAGCACATAAAATTACTACACCACTCGGCTACGAACCTGTAACCTCCCAATTAGGAGAATGATATTGTTGTCGTTAAACCATAGAGTTTTTGACTAGTGTGTACGACATCATAGCTTTTGTAAAAACAAAAAATGGGACCATAGGTTAATTAACACCAAGGGCATTTTTGATTGGGATGGAGGAGATGAGAAGGAAATGATGAGAAAGAATGGGAAGGGTATGAAAGATTTCCATTCACCCTGTTTAGTTGGAAGAATGAAAGAAAACATTGATTTTAATTTTAATTTTTTATACTTATAATTTTTATTTTTATTTTTTTATTATCATTATCATTATCATTATTACAATTACCATTACTGTAACTATAACTATTATTATTACAATAATAATAATTACTATTATTTATTTAGTTATTTATTCTAAATATTTATTTTTTTGTTATTTATTAATTCTTTTATTTATATTTTTTTAAATTTATTATAATTATTAATTTAATATTTTTTATTTATTATTATGTAGTATATTTTTTATTTTCTATTTTCTTTTATTTTTATTTTATAATATATAATTTTTATTATTTATTTTAGTTTTATTTTATTTATTATTCTTAATTTAAATTTAATTTTTAATGTCATGAAGGAGAGAAAATTGACAAAAGAAAAGAATAAATAACAAAGAGAATGATTGGGAAGAAATGGGAGGACTTTGAAGCTAAAATTCAAGACTCTCTCCCCTTCACTTTTTTGAAACCAAACAATGGGAGGGAACCGACTTCACTTCTTTAATTATTCAACTATATTTTTTACCACTCTGGTCAATATGTCCATATCTTTATGCAATAGATGAAGTATTACAAATTACTCCTTCTATTCACCATAGATCTTCCCAGACACTATTTACAGTGTCAAATTTTACTCACTTTGTTTGCTCATTTTTACTAGTCATTTTGTAAAAGAATATAATCTTGTCACCTCTAGTTTTGTAGAACTTTTCATATAGTTTGCGAATAAAATTTTACTCTTATAATCAATTAAATTAAATTGAAAATAAAGTCGGTCAAACCTCGTGACGCGTAATGGAAAGATCTTAGGTGGACGAAATGTGACCAAAGAGACCCATTCTATTCATTAGCATCATTTTCAAGGTTGAATTGGATGATTGATGACTTTGAAATGTGACCAAAGAGACCCATTCTATGAACCTATCCGTTACACCATTACAGAGGAAGACGCTGCGAGATGAAATTAACGCTATGCCACACCCGCTTCTTCCCTCAGTCATATTCTTCCCCGCCGCCGGCCCGGCTAACCGCGGCCTTTCATCACAAAGCATTCGTCACTACCGGAGTCTCCGTCGCGCTCTCGCTGGGGCTTTTCATTGATCCGCCATCGGTCGCCTCCGAATTTCCCTTAAATCAATCGCCCGCCGTTTCTCTGATACCGAGGAATGACAAGGACCAGCTAGATTGCCGCCGAGACGAGTTGGAGCTGAACACGGATGCGGTGGAATCTGAACCGGTAACGGATGATGGAATTGTGGCGGAGGCGTGGCAGATTGTCAATGATAAGTTTTTCAGCACTGGCCGTGGCTCTTGGTCTCCCGAATCATGGCTTGTGAGGCTCTTTACTGTGCAATTGTCTTCTTCTTATTTATTATGTATAATGGTAAATCATAAAGATTTTGTTTTTCATATTTCATACTAGGAATGGTTAAAACTCCTGTCCCTAATTCAAGTTCTCAGTTTTCTTCTTGTGAAGAACGTGTTTTTCATACTATATTCCTCTGTTTTCCCCTTGAAAAAAATAACTTTTTGAAGCAAACTAGAACCTAAATTGGGAACAGAGTAATAATATATACTCCCTCCGTTTCAATAATCAATTCCAATTTTGACTTTGGACGAAAACAAGGAAGGATTATTTGGAGCTGACTTTCCAATTTTGGCCTTGATGTGATGAGTAAAACTAAGAGGTGATGAATAGATTATTAGTGAAAAAGTTTGATGTGATAGGTATGCGGCGGGAAATGTAGGGATAAAAGTGGCTTTTTAATAGAAAGTGAAAATATTTTAAGGAAAACAAAAAAAAGAGGAATGCTTTTAAGAAACGGAGGGAGTAGTAAATTGGAATACAAAAAGAGAAGAAGAAAGTTTTCTATGTATTGGTGTTAAAAGGAGTTAACAAAGAGACTCATGATTTACTGTTCAAGGGGTTCATTTTGATCGAGAGCACCAGATAACTAGCACACGAGTTCAAAAAACTTGTAATTTGGATGAAATGAAACTTTGCATTTACTGTAGTGCTAAATATTTTCATATGTGGATAAAATGCTTTGATTATTATGGTTCATGAGTTTCTGTTGCAAAAACTGTGCTTCATAATCCACTCCCTCCCCACAGCTGTCATGCATTCACTATTGAATGATATAAGGTCTTAACATTGCTTAAAATTGCATTGCATAAATAATTTTCTTTTCTAATCTCTGCACCAGACTAAGAAAGATGACATCTTGAGTACACCAATTCAGTCAAGATCAAGAGCTCATGACATTATAAGGCGGATGTTGACCAGCTTGGGTGACCCCTACACACGTTTTCTTTCTCCTGCAGAGGTTTAAGGCTCATTTACTTTGACTCAATGTATGCAGGAAAGCACATAAATTTACAGTCCCGATGCACACAAAGGAAACAAAGAATCAAATGGCATTTGACTGTTTTTCTATTTCAGAATCCTAACCATTTTTCTTTCATTATATTGCGCACACCTCACATTAAAGCACAACTCGAGTTCTTGAGAGTGAACATACAATTTCCTTTATAGCCTTTAGCCTAATTGATGGGCCAATTTTGGTTTTTGGTTCAATTTGAATTTTTATTTAGTTATTATTCATCTCCGATGGAGCCAAAATTTCACCATTTTTTGGCTTTGGAGTGTGATGGAATAAATCAAAATGGATTTCTAAACTGTCTGCGCTTCTTTAATTAATGAAGTAGCAGTTAGTCAAGCAATGCAACTTTCAACGTTGAGCCGGGGGTCTCTTTGGAAACAACCTCTCTACTTTCGAGTAGGGGTAAGGTCTGCGTGCACACACCCTCCCCAAACCCTACTCTTGTGGGATTCAACTGGGTTGTTGTTGTTGTTCATGCAAGAATTTTGTCTTATTTTATGCTGAAGCTAGTGTGTTCTCAAATTTATCAGCATGGAATTTTAGGTTTTATTCTATGAAAATTTATGCTACACATAGTTGTATCCATACCCTATTTTTACAAAATATTTGTATGTCGTACCACTCATATCCAAACAAACTAGGGTGTGTTTGACAGTTAAATTGGGCCGAACTCACTTAGATCCTCAAGAGATGATGTTTACTTCACATTTATATACTATACCAGAACCCAATAAATAACTAATATGGGTCTATGGGATACTTAAAAGTAATGAATAGGCTGGTTGCCAATTACTTCGTAGAACAACAACCCAATTGGATCCCACCAGGGTGTGTGTACGCTGATCTTGCCCGTACTCAAAAGTAGAGAGGCTGATTCCAAGAGAGGTGTACATAGACCTTACTCTGTAGTTCGTACTATATTTGTTATTTTATTTTTCAATGCGGCTATCTTGGGGTTGCGGACACAAAAATTCAATTTCTTATTCATTCGATATGAAGACATAATATTTTACTTGCAAATAAAAACACTAATCTAGTAGAACATTAAAGCAACAAATCACTTTAAGAGACACTTTTTTCTGTTATATTCTTGTACGTTTGCACCATTTTTTTATTAAATTGTCTTTATAATTTTTAGTATGGTTTTGAATGGTTCTATCTCAACTGCTAGCATCTTCATCATTTGATTATCATTAATAATCTAGAAAGTCTTTCAACAATTTTTTATTACTATTATAGACATTGTTTCTGGTAACAAATATTTCATTGTTTTTATTGCATGGCATTGCTTGCTTTCATCACCTCTAATAGTTTGCCAAGTTGGCAAGATATGATATGACTGGGATTGGAATAAATCTCAGGGAGGTTCTAGATGACAATCAAGGTCTGAAACTTAAAGTCATAGGGCTCCTCTTGCATGGACCTGCCCATAGTGCTGGTGTAAGGCAGGTATGTGGCTTATCTTAACCATGTTGAGATGCATACATACATGTACTCTTACACATAGAACTGTACGGATGCATGCACATGTATTTTTGTGGGGGTTGTGTGTGGAATAGTTCAAATGCTTTTTTACAATTCTATCCCAATGTCTGTATACTACTCTAGCAATGGAGGGAAAAAGTTGAGGCACTTTGTCATTTTGAATTTGTATAGAAAAGAAGAAACAAGTGCCATGTCAAAAAATGGCACACTAAAAGGTATATATGAACATTTTAAAAAAAGGTATAGAAGAATTGTCTTTATTTTCCACAACAACTAGGTTCCCTTTATTCCGATTCTTTGAAATTATTACTTCCCTTAATATATGGTTTTAATCTTGTGAGCAGTAAAAACATGCACCTTATTTTATATGTTTGTTAGGGGGATGAATTACTGTCAGTTAATGGTATAGATGTTACGGGAAAATCTGCTTTTGAAGCATCATCGCTAATTCATGGTTCAAGTGGAACATTGGTGAACATCATGGTATTATTTTTAATTTTATGTGTCTTTCTAGATCATTTGTCTGAACCAATGTGGTAGTTGCTCTAATGATAATCTTTCCCATCTTAATGGTCCGTAATATGATTTTAGGTCAAACATGGTAGATGTGGACCGGTGCAATCAATTGATATTGAAAGACAGTCTATTGCAAGGACTCCAGTTTATTATCGGATGGAGCAGATTGGAAATAGTTCGAGTTTTGTTGGCTACGTGCGCCTTAAAGAATTCAATGCATTGGCCAGAAAGGATTTAGTAACAGGTATAATTACTTATAATGTAATGACTCTCCAACCTTTGTATATGATTAGTCAGAGTCAATTAGGTAGTACGGAGTGTTAGATTTATACTTCGTTGCAATTGTTTTGGCGTGTTTAACACTTCTACAACATCATATTCTATCCTCATATTTTTATATGAGGACGAAAAGAATTGCATTCTCTACTTAGGGTCCGTTCTTTTTGCCTTAATTTTAACCAGACTCGTTAGTTGATAAGTTCTTTATGTTCTTATTTTTGACTTCATATTTTAAGCATTATTGCACGTAAATTAGAAATAATCAATAACACCACACTAGGTGGGGTTGGCTACATGATCAAACGACGCCATTGCGCCCTATCATGTAGAGATCATTCACGCGAAGGTCCCCTTTGATTACTGCTTGCCACGTTTTCTTAGGTCTACCTCTTCCTCTAGCCACATGTCAATTCACCATTTGATTAACCCCTTTCACTAAATGCTCTATTATTCTTCTCTCCACATGTCCAAACCACCTTAGACGAGTTTCCACCATCTTTTCTACAATAGGTGTCACTCTAACTTTAGCTCTCATATGTTCATTCCTTATTCTATCCATACGCGTATGATCGCTCATCCATCGAAAAATCTTCATTTTTGCCAAACTAATCTTGTGTTCATGTTCTTCATTTGCTTTTGTTTTATACAATATAGTTGGTCTAGTCACAATATGGTAAAAATTTCCCTTTAGTTTTAAAGGTACTTTTTTGCCATATGTAAAGCCCGACGTAATCCGCCATCTTGACCAACCGGCTTGAATCCTGTGGCTAACATCATCCTTAATTTCTCCATTGTCTTGAATGATACGCCTGAGATATTTAAATTTCATTACTTGCAGTATAGCATTTTTTCCGACTTTCACCTTGATGTTACTATTTTTTCTTTTGTTGCCAAACTTGCACTCCATATACTCTATTTTTGAAGCGATTCATACGCAAGCCGCCTGTCTCCACAAATTCAACTTCCATTCAAATCCTCTTGTGATTCACCCATAAGGGTGATGTCATCCGCAAAAAGCATGCACCATGGTACAAGTTCTTGGATATGCTTGGTAAGAACGTCCAATACTAGTGTAAAAAGGTTTGGCCTTAACGATGACCCTTGGTGTAATCCTACACTGATGAGAAATTCCTTTGTTACCCCACTTTGACTTCTCACACTCGTTTTAGCACCATCAAATGTTCTTAATTGCATGAATAAAAGCCGTGTGTAAATCTTTCTTCTTACTTCGGCACATCTCCATCTTTCTGCTCACGAAGTATATAGCCTTCGTAGTTGATCTTCCTAGCATAAAACCAAATTGGTTTTCTGACACCGGAGTGTCTTCTCTCAAATACCCTTCAACCATTCCTTCCCACAACTTCATCGTATGAGCTTGATCTCTCTGTAGTTTCCACAACTCTGAATATTCCCCTTATTCTTGTATATAGGGGTTAAAATGCTCTTCCTCCATTCGTTAGGCATCTTCTTAGATATTAGAATCTCATTAAAAAGCTTAGTTAGCCACCAAATGCCTTTTCCTCCTAAACCTTTCCAAATGTCAACCGGGATGTTGTTTGGGCCCACTGTACTGCTATTCTTCATTCGTTTTGGGACCTCCTTAACTTCAATATCTCGATTTTTTGGATAATAATTGAAGTTTTTGTCCTCCTTTCTAGTGTGTAGCCGACTAGTTCTCATGCTCCTCATTGAACAGATCATTGAAGTAGCTCTTCCACCGCTCGTTTATGCTTTCATCGGAGACCAAAATTACTACATACTCCCTCTGTCCCTAAATGATTTACACACTTTACTATTCAAAAATCACGGGAACTTTTGTTTATTTGTGTGTTTCCATTGATCATTTGATGAAATAAAATATTCTTGTCACATCTTGTTTTGTAAAACTTTTGATATACTTTTTAAGTATATAAATTTTACTTTTTATTTATATACCAATA
This sequence comes from Cuscuta campestris, assembly GCA_900332095.2. Classification (NCBI taxonomy): domain Eukaryota; kingdom Viridiplantae; phylum Streptophyta; class Magnoliopsida; order Solanales; family Convolvulaceae; genus Cuscuta; species Cuscuta campestris. The sequence goes on from OOIL02006272.1 coordinate 1,228,989, forward strand.
TTTAAATAAAATGAATTAAAAAGGTTTGGGATTTTACTTCGTTTTGCGTAAAGAGTAAATTATTTAGGGATGGAAGGAGTATGTTTTTTTGCTCCATGTAAAATTAGAAAATTTTGATTTTAGTCCCTCTAATTTTTCTAATTTAGCAAATTATGAGTGATCTAGATATTTTTTTTTGTGATGGAGTGATAATCAACTTCTATAGTTTTTATTCTCATAAATTACGGGATACATTTTATAGCTTCTTTATAAAATATGACTGTATCATTGATCTCACACTTGCATAAGTTGCAATGCACTATTAGTCAACTAATATTATCTGGTCGGCACAATTATGATTTATGAGTCAAGGATATATAATTACAGTACTAACACACAATCATGTCTTCAATAAGAACAATGGAGAGAGGCTGGCAGAACAAGTATTGTGAGTAGTTAACCTTGAGCGCCTTATGTTAGCTGTTAACTTGATTAATTGTTATATTACGTTCTCATATTCTCATTTTCTATTTGTTTGATGATTGCAAAAAATGATTCAGCAATGAAGCGACTCCATGACATGGGTGCCTCATCTTTTGTTCTTGATCTTAGAGATAATCTTGGCGGATCTGTACAGGTTTGTTTGCCAATTGGTGTGACTAGCGGTAAATTTCAGTACCTGTTGAGTTTGGTATACCGAATATTCATTTTAACTGGCATTGTAGGCTTCCTATATTATTGCATGTTGCCATTCTAGACATTTAGTGCCCCATTTAAGGAGGAACAAAGTGTAGTTACCGTAGTAATTGAAAATCAAGCAGAAGGGAAAAATGATGCACCTGTAGTAAAAATGGGTTAGAGGAGTAAATGAGGCATTCTGTATGCACTACAAAGTCATCATTTTCTCTAATACATGGAGTTAAGTGAAAAAGAAACCAAAGGACAAAGTTGCAACTTACGTCATAGCTTACACGTAATGGTATGCAATTTGACTCTGCCTTAACTAATTTCATGCTAGTGTTGCACTGTTGCATACATTGGCCTTCTTCCACTTTTGTTCTGTGAAACTCTGTCCTGATTGACCTCTTCCTCCATTGATGTATGAATTGTCCCCAAGAACTCATAAGAGATTGGTGAGCGCATATACTTGATTACAATTTGATGAACATGTGCTCTCTTTCTCATTCACACACCCACACCGACACAGTCACACACACTCTTTCTGTCCCTCCATCCCTTGTCCCATCCACACAAACACTCACGCTAAACATTATGCTTCGACAATTTTTTTTAGTCCCTTTCTCTTTCTTCATCAAGAGTAGGTTGCAGAAAATGGCTTCAACTTGTTAGTTGTTACAAGTTCTATCACGCAGTGCCTATTCATATGAGTAGTGGAACATGCCCAAATATGTTTCTAAATGTGTATACTGTATACATATATCTAATAGTATGGGTACACATTTCTCAAAGACATCGGTGTTGAAGTACATGAACTGTTGAGATAATGATGTGAAAATCAATGATATTGCAAACAATCCAGTGTTTCATGGATGCACTGAGCATATTGAAGAAGGTTGTCATTTTAATTGAGATTTTTTAGATCGAGAAAAATTTCAGTGTTGTTTGATCTCGACATTTTCTTGTATGCATTGAAGATCACTTGGCGGATTTATCTGTGGAAAAGTTTAATAGAGATGGATTGTATATGTAACAAATTGTGTATGATAAATATAAGTACTCCAACTTCAGTGCTATGTAATGTGTAGCCATAGGGATAATGGGCTAAGTTGAAATATGTGTGTAGATGTGTGTGTGTGTGTATCTTGTCCGTCTGTGTGTAGATTGAGAATGTGAATTGCCAATATAATCTCTTCGTTTCATGCGCATCATGTTTCATGATGGAGCTATCCTATTTTCCCTCTGCATGGCATGCTCAATTAGGCAGCATTTCGTTCAACTTATTTTTTCTATTTATTACTTATTCTTATTGTTTATGGATAAGGCTTTGTTGTTGTTGTTGTATTACTTATTCTTACTATAATTAGATCAGACCAGACCAAATCAGACCAGAGCAGATTAGATTAGATCAGAAACAACTTTAATTATTTGCAATCAGATCAGATCAGACCAGATCAAATCTTCAAAAAATCAGATCACATCAGGCGAACGGAACGCAATTAGTCAGTTTAATGGATGATTTTGCTAGGGACTAAGTTTATTTTGTTGTTTTTCGGAAGTTATATTTTTATCCACTTGCACTGTCTTTATTTCAGGCTGGTGTTGAAATTGCTAAACTTTTTCTACATGAAGGGGAGTTGGTATGAGCCAATTTGTGAATTATAGATGCCAATACTGAAACTTCATTGGAATGGTGTGCATGCGTGTGTACTTGTATTCTTAATATTTCATAACATGTTTGTCCTGGTGAATTTGAACAGGTAACTTATACTGTTGGAAGGGATCCACAGTACACGCAGAGTATTGTTGCAGAATCTCCACCTCTAATTACTACCCCTGTTATTGTAAGCAATATTTTTCTTAAAATAGTCAGTAAGTTTTTGTTATATGTAGTATATGTGAGTAAACTTGTTTGGTCTTTATTTATAGGCTTATAGCCAAGGTTTGACTTTTTTCAAATGTCCTGCTTGCTATAGCCTTGATGCATATTGATTTTACAATATCAATTTTGTTACGAGACATGACTACAATGTTTCCAACTCATTGCTGTCTCATGTTATTTTCCTTGCAAGTGGATGAAACGTAAGCTGATAATGGTTTTGTTTGTATTATTTTCCCTGCAAGTTGAGACCCAAGTCTAGGAATGTTTCCATGAAACTCTACATATATAGCTGTCTTCTTATTTGGTAGGTCTGATTCTCTATACGTTAATGTCAGCTTCGGACATCCAATGCAGATTCTGGTGAATAAAAATACAGCAAGCGCGAGTGAAATTGTGAGCTATTGCTACTCGGACTGTACTCTTCTCATATAATCATATGGTAGATTTGATCAAAATGAATAGTGTCTAAATTTTGATTTTCACCACAGGTTGTCACTGCACTTCATGATAACTGCAGAGCTGTCCTCGCGGGGGAGCGGACCTATGGAAAGGTCTTGATATTTTTTATGGATATTTCAATATCTTCATTTATTTACACCAATTTTGAGTATTTATTATGACTCAGGAAAGAGATACTAGCAATATCTTTACCCACCTCAAGGCCCTGCTTGGCACACAACTATTAGATGTTTGTGTTAGCCTGTTTGTGCTAGGATTTTTGTGATAGTTGTTTAGGAAATAACTATTTGATAATTGAGCTCTTTATGCTAATTGTTTGATGTTTTAAAGTTCAAAAAATTGTGGACCAGAAAAGCCGTCTCTAATATGTTTGAAACAAGTTTTTTCTTATCCGGTTTTTTTAACCAAAAAGCTGTTGGAAAAAGCTTTTCACCGCATGCTTCTAGTACCTGTTTGGCTTATCATTTGCGTCAAAAAACACTGATAAAAAAAAAGCTGCCCAAGTGGATGCTTATATAATTATGACTCTTGCAAGTAAAAGTTTCTAATCTGTCTTTATCAAATACCTCAAAAAGTGAAATGTTTTTGTAATTATGACTCTTGCAAGTAAAAGTTTCTAATCTGCCTCGTTTGATGATCCTGAATATTCTTATGGGATAAATTTTTAGGTAGACACATCGCTCCATGTAAGACAATAAAAACAAGTCATGCCCTATTTATTGACATGACATGAGATCTAATATTATCATTCGTTTACATGGCAGTATGGTCTGTAGCAATATTTTATTCTCCAGATATACTAAGTACTAACTGTACAATTGATTCTGGGCGCCCCACAGAAGGAAATACTGACAACTAAATCCGGAGGGAGGGAGTAGTATACAAACTACAAAGTAGTGGGACAAGTATCCGATGATTCTCAGAGTCTCAGACATTGTTTACTTTACTCTGCAGGGCTTGATTCAACATGTATTTGAGCTTCAAGACGGGTCAGGCATTGCTGTTACAATTGGGAAGTATGTTACACCAAATCATATGGACATAAATGACAATGGTATCGAACCTGATTTCAGGAACCTCCCTGGTAAACATGTTCTGGCCCTACTTTATGTGAAATAGAAAGTCTTTCTATATTTTAATAAGCGATAAACATCTACTGCTTGCAGCTTGGAATGAAGTCACCAAACGCCTGTCTGAATGTCACAAACCAAATTGAGGATAAAGCAAAGGTTTTTGATGGTTTGAAATTACCAATTTCTTTCTTGGATTTTCCATCTCCATATAACCCACCCCATTATAGGTCTCACTCTGTTGTGCTTTTGTTATTATCAGCTTTTAGAAGTGCTTTTGATAAGAACAGTTTTACAGGAAAAAAATGTTTGACAATACAACTACAAAGTGTTTTTGGGTGAAAATTTTCAAAAGGAATACTCTTTTTATCTTTAAAACATTTGGAAGAAGCATGGATCACATGCTTATTTCAGAAGCACTTGTAAGTGTTCTTTTACTTAAGAAGCGACTTTAAAATGTAACTAGAAGTGCTTTTGAGCATCCCCATAAGCACATCCCTCAAAAAAAAGAAGTGCTTTTGAGCATCCCCATAAGCACATCCAAGTAGACTCTTACACCTGTGCTACATTGCTACTCACGCGAGTGAGGTCGGGGACTGTTAGATGACATACACGCCGATATGCGCACACACACACTCACTAACTCACTGAAAGTGATCAACAGTGAGGAATCCACGCGGGCATAGAATAAACCCCTTATATGACTCCTCCTTGACCAATCATTGTGTGCTCACAGGTTTCTTGGTTCTTTGGCTCTTCCACTTCTTCCAATCCCTATCCATAATCAATGTCTGGGTGGTATTACTCCATTTGATAGACTCGTCTCTTGGCTGTTTCCTCTGACATCTTGATAGCCCATGGAATTCTTTGATTTAACAAAAAATGATCATTTTCACTGCAAAATAGGGTCAAAAGCTGGCCTGAGACGGGTGGTTATTTTTCACTAAACTGAAAAGCCAACTGTTCATATGGAGATATTATGTTCTACACAGGTAAGGGTCGTCAAAGCACGGACAGTTCATCTCATTCTCCATTCACAACAGTTTAGCATTGACATAAATACACTGATACATGTGAGGGCTACACATACACCTTTATGTGTTTCGGATTCAATGCCGTATTCCATTACACTATATTTCTCTTGATGCTTAAGCTAAACATTCTCTTTCAAATGGTCTGATAATCTTTTCTGGGTGAGAGTGCAAGGTAGTATGCATGTCAAAGGATTAAGTCATCCGAGTCTCTGAAGGCGAGTCTGGTAGCTACAAAACTAAGCTGAAATGAGGCCAAGAAACCTGTGTGTTGAGTTTGTGGTTTCATTTGGATAGTTGGGATGTGTACTTTTTAATAAACTAAATGGCGATATATAAACAAATTGGGTAAAAATATGTCATTAACATATTTCTATCTTTTCAGCAATAAAAATCTCATACGTTAATTTTATAGGGAAATTCTTCATGGACACTCTAGATAAAACCATAGGGAATTTTGTTCTAATTTACAGGAGCTGAAGGAAATTTTCCGTTCTTTAAATAGGCGAGGAAAATCAAATGTAAAAAAAGGTAAAATAATTTTGTAAATCATGTTAATAATTTGTCATTCTCGTAGCACCTCCTTCAAGTTGGAGCATAAAGATTGCAAATCACAATCTTCAACTTGTGCATTAGACAATCATACAATCGTTGTCTATTGGCTAATTGTAATCTAAACACTTCAACAAACCGTCAATCTTTTTTAATCTGTTGAATAATTTAATTGAGCAAATGAATGTCATTCTTTTAAAATCTTCACCAAATTCTTTTCGAACATCTTGAACATCAAATTTTTAATCACTCGTAAAATAAGATATTGTCAGCCTTTGCATGACAACCCTTGTACGATGGTTTTTAATGATTAGTGTTTCTGATTTTTTAGCGGTCACATTCTTTGTTGAGGCAGTCTCTCCCATTCCTTAAAAAGGGAGGGCATTTGATCGGGAAAAGATCAACTGATCATAATATCTCCCCGGTAGGCATTGCATTGTTTATTTCCATCAACAACAAAATAGAAGCGTATTTGACAGAAAACTATTCTGGAGTACCCTCAGTTTTCTGGTAATAACTTTTATGTCCTGTATTACCTAAAATATATCGTGAGGTGCCATAGATTTTTTGGTAAAAATTTTCATATCCCACATCATCCTAAATATAGTATGGGGTCTTTAAAATTTGTAATATTATACTCTAAAGGCACATTCCATCCATTTAGTTGTTATGACTAAAAGTTTCATATCTAGGAGTATTTATCAAAGTATCAGACTGCTCCAGTCCCTTTCCAATTGATCCTCAATCCTCTAATTTTTTTTATTTCGGTTTTGGTATGGTCAGATCTAATCCACCGAGTTTCAATCCCTACCGATGGACTGATAAAAAATTTTAAGTTTTATTTTTTCCGAAAAATTTTATGATATTAATTTTGAAGTTTTTCTTATGTTTAATGTTATATTGACTTTGAACATAAAATCTTCTTCAATGTACTCTAATGACACTTAAACTTTGTAAAGTTAAAATTAAAGTTTTTTATGAGACGGATGGAGAATATATTTTATCTAAAGTATTACTCGAGTAAAAAATAATGATAATAGTGTTTGTCAATGTTTAGTACTCCCTCCGTTCACAAAAAAAGAGATACAAATTACTTAAATAACTTATTATACCAATGCAAAATAGATGGAGTATATTCCATTGACTTTATTTGGATATATTAGTCATTTTAATAAAAAAAGTGTTCTGGTGAAAGCGAAAAAAAGAAGAATTTTAGTGAACGGAGGGTTATGCATCAAAAATTAAGACTAGTATTACATTTGTAGAATTTCACATTTAAATTAAAAAGATAAAATGAAATTTCAAAAATAAAAAAATTGACTTTATTCGATCCATGTCAGGCCGGACTGCAATTACCTTATCGGTCTGGTCCTAGGTCCATGAAAAGACCCTTAATTTGTTTTGGTTAGGTTCGGGTTTGGACAAATACACACCCCTACAGATTAATATCTTTTAAGAACACGAAACATCAACACATCTCCATTTCAAAGACCCTTATTTTCTTTCGATCCCGGTCCGGTTAAAGAAAATCTTATATTAGAAATATCAAAATTTAAATCTTCTGGGCTCCGTGCATTACATCAAATATGGCATCAGGAAAGCAATGTTAGAATACTAGACTTAGAAATCTTTCTTAAATTGACAACGTTGTTTAATTCCTCTTTAGACATTTTGCATATTTAATTCCTTAAGATTGTCCCATTTAGAATGCTTTCTTATGACAATTGTTTGCCTTTGCAAGGCTATAAGATTACCATCCCACTTTACACTCCTCCAATTCAAAAAAAGGGTGTAATAATTAAAGAGACTCAAGAGGTAGAGTAACATTTGCTATTATTCCTTATGAAAATGCTAGTTGAATACTACCTTTTTTTAATGTAATATTTTTTAAAAAATCCATTTAACTATTTTACCTTTTAAGAAAAATCCTTGCTAACCCAAATTAAAATATTTGGAGGCTGTATTCAATTGAAACTTTTGAAGACTCCTAAAATGGTAGATTTCAAAAGAATTATTCCATTTACCCTTATTAGAAAATCCATATTGACTCAAATATAAATATATATTACAAAGATGGCGGTTGGAAATGAGTTAGGTAATGTATGCAAATTTATCTCGACTCTTTATTAATTAAATTTTGAATAGTACTTTTTGTAGTGTAGGGATACAATGGTAATTCACATCCATTACCTAAACTATTTCCTAACCCTACCCTTGCTAATATCAAAGAACCAACTCAATTAATAGTTCACACTTATGGTTATATATTCACGTCAAATTTTATATTCTAACCCAAAACTCCTTAAGAATTCTATACGCTCCTAAAGACTCTTGAAATAATAGGCTTTGCGTCTATTTTGGAAAAGACTCAATGTTAAACTTTAGCATTTTGAAAAAAAATTTAACGATAAAACTAACTTAAACATTTTCTAAATTCACCCGCACCACAAAAAAAATATGCAAAACGCTATAAAAACAACGTTCCCGAACGTATAAGAACCCTAATGGCTTTTATAGACTCAAGTTGGTTTTTGTAGATTTGAAAATTCAATTAATGCCTAGCAAATTTCCAATTTTTTTTCTCATTTTTTTCCCTGTCCTATTTAGGCACCTTCCCTTGCTTGCAGTTCCCAGCTATCCAATGCCTCTTTTCTCAAGTTTTCTTTTATATTCCACAACACTAACCTCTACTCTAATCAAAGAAAGCTTTGATTCTTCACCCTTTATCCTATTTATATAAATACAAACTTCTGCAAAAAAAAATATCTTCTCCCCCACTCAGCAGACATCTCTCTTCTCTCTCTTTCTCTTTGAGAAAATCAATCAAATTCCATCACAACACCAAAGAAGAACAGAAGCCCATTGCAGCTATAAGGATGAGCTCAAGACTTCTTTGCACTGCCATTTTGCATCTTTCCTGCTGCCTGTTTCTACTTTCAGGTAAACGTAGGCGTCTGTTGCCAAAACGGGTTGTGAGAATCAACGTTGACAATGTCTTAACTTCGGGTAAACGATGGACTAAATCAAAACCGCCCATTGAGCATCCCTTGCTTCTTAGTTCCAACTTCCAACGAAGTTTCGGGTTGTAAGAGAATTTTTTTTTTTTGCGAGATTATATATCTTGAACCCACATACCCCAACAAAGTTGGGATTATACTAGGTTTTTGTTGTACAGATATAAGGGGTGTTTCTCTATACTGGTCCTTATTGGCTTATTACTGATTAATAGTTCTTAACTTATAAGCTACATGGAAGTAAAGTGGTGAGGAATAACTTTGTAAATAATCTAGACAAAACAAAAAAACAGAAAAACTGACTTAAAAATAAGTAGGTAAGACCTACTTTTTTTCTGACTTATAAACAGCTTTTAAGCCAACTTATAAGCACAGAGAAACATGTGATCAGCTGACTTATAAGTTAAAAACTACTTATAAGTCATAATACAAGTGCCTGAGAGGGAGAAATTAGGAAACTATGACTTGCATGTCTACAAGTTCTTTATATTTTTAGTGTTCAAAGATGAATGAAATTCCAGAAGAGGGTATATAATAGAATAGAATAGAAGAAACATTATTAGAAAGAGGAGAATCCATATCTGGTTTATTTCTTCAGGCACAAGCATGGCAGAGAAGCATCCCCTAGAAGCAATCAGAGAAAGCATGAGAACAGATTTTCAAGAGAGACAACATACCTTTTCACATGCAATGTATGGTACCCAACTAGATGATGTTCCCATCATCAATCCAACAATCCCAAATATAACTCCCATTCCACCAGGTCCTCCAACAAACCCAATCACCCCTCCCAGTCAGGGCTCTCCAACGATTCCGGGTCCCACGACACCCACTATTCCCAATCCCGACCCAGGCTCTCCAATAACTCCAATTCCCCCAACACCCACCATTCCTGGTTCTCCAACCATAAACCCGACGCCGAACCCAAACCTGACGCCGAACCCAAACCCAAACCCGACACCAACAAATCCATCCGGAGCATCACAATGGTGTGTTGCCAAGCAAGGTGCTGCTGATCTTGCTTTACAGGTAGCTTTGGACTACGCTTGTGGACTCGGGGGTGCAGATTGTTCAGCTATTCAGACAGGACAAAGTTGTTTTGACCCTAACACAGTTAAAGACCATGCCTCTTATGCATTCAACGACTACTACCAGAAGAACCCAGCTCCTACCAGCTGTGACTTTGGAGGAACAGCACAGCTTGTTAGCACAGATCCAAGTAAGAAAATAGTATACTTACTATTCATCATGCCCTGTCTATTGGATGGTATAACATTTTTTTCCTACACTGTGGGGTTGTGTGCTTTTTGTGTTGCTCAGGCTAGGGGTCTCTTGGAAACAGCCTCCCTACTTTCAAGTAGGGGTAAGGCCTGCGTACACACACCCAACCCACCCAGACCCTACTTTTGTGGGATTTTACTAGGTTTGTTGTTGTTGTTGTTGTTGTTGTGGTTGTACTTAAATTCCTCTTACAGGTACTGGGAACTGCCACTATACATCGGGAGGTGCTTCCCCCACCACCCCTGCACAGCCGTCTCCAACCTTTGAGCCACCTGCAACACTCATGCCGCCTCCAACCCTTGACACACCTCCAAGCCCCATATCACTAAGGTAAAATTTGAAAATCACATTGAATCTTGATGATGCTTGACTTAGTACAAGGAAATCTTGACTTAGCCAAATACGGATGATACTTAATTGGAGCACCACGCAGTGAGACAATGATACTTTTATACTCTAAGCAAAAATTGAAATAGTTCCTGTTTTTGGCATGTCAATTGAAAAATATTACAAACTTGGCAAAATCTACTCTCCCAGAGTCTCCCTCCCTCCCATTTTGTAAGTCACACATTCCTTTTTGAATGGTCTCACAAGTATGTCTACTTATCTTATTGAACTCCACTAACTTGAATGTACTACTTCACCCTTATTTCACATTTCGAGCTACTTGCACAACATTTTATCAAAGTTACCCACTCTTTATAAGGTAAACTGGGAAAATCAACCCAACATCACTTACTCGGATATCTTCTTAATATGTTAATATGCATGCAAAAAACAATTGAGACTCATAATTTGGGACGGAGGGGTACCATTGTCTTAGCATGAGATGGTCTCACAAAAGTTTTTTTGTCATTTGGGGGCTACCACATGGATGGAATGATTTGAATTTATCCAATGCAGCCCGCCTACGCCTGTCGGCAGCACCCAAAACCCACCGGGCGAACCAACAGTTCCAGAACCAACAGATTATGGAGCACCAACGGATTCCCCTAACTCGGCGCACCTCTTCTCAAGAAACCTAATACTAGTCATGTTTTCTTTTCTCTCATTCATCGCAACTCATATCTAAATATAAAGTTGGAATAAATGAAGAGAGGATTTGCTCATTGAAGATGCAAGAAGACACCGATTTATTTAGTGCCTCCACACATTACAAACTCTTTAGAGGCAGAGGGAGCAATTGTGATGCTTCAAAGCTTATGGCCTCAACCAAGAGGCAATTGTTGTATCTTTCACCTTTGTACGGGCTTTAGCTCCTGTAGGAAGCCAATAGACAGTGAAGAACAATATCTCGATGTAGTCAGCATTTTATAGTTATAATTTCACACGATAAATATTTTATTATTCTAAACATGAACATATTAATAGAAATATCTTACCTCATTGCAGTCTCATGATATTCTACAGCATGTGGAAATAAACTATGATGATGATTTAGAATTTTCAACTCATTATTTCCTAGTCATCGGATAACTAATGCATTCCCAGTTCCCAATTTTCGGTGAAGTGGCATTTTAGTGTTCATCCATCATGGTTCTGATTATATTAGGGAACACAAAATCCTCTTTGGGGAACACTAAAAGTGTCATTTTCCCTTTTGTGCTCTTATTTTTAAACCAGAATTATTTCTTCATCATCATCATAAAAACTAGTTGGGGCCAGTGGCATCATAATCATTATTTAAACTACACAAGGCTGGGAATTTTCAATTTCCCATGTGAGTCTCATTCAAGCAAATCTCTCTTTGGCCCTTGAGATGTTATTTCAAACATCAATTATTATGTTTAAAGAAAGCAAACAAACACAAGCAAGACTCAAGTATCACACCAGGATGACAGTGAAACTTTTACCAAGCCCAAGTATAAACAAACTGACCATTTACCTTCAATTCACATTATAAACAGATAAGCATCAAAGAGTAAAATCATTTTCCGGCCCAAGATTTCCCAGAAAGTGAAAGGGTATAGTTATTCGGCTGATAATTTTCAGAAGATGGCATTTTCATGATGCTTCTCTCTCTATTCAGTTAGATCAAGAGCAAGCAAGGTACAACGACAATACACAATATGCCTAGGGTGGCAATGATTGAACCTTGGTCAAATGCTGTTTTCAAGCTTCCTGCACGTGAGAAGTGCTGGAAAGCAAGATAAGCTGATATCACCAGGGAAAGAATAATGCCCTCCTTTGTCCCCCTGACAAATACAGCAAAAAACGAATTACAGACCACCAAAACAAATCAGAAGGCTTAAATTCAGTGTGCACTGAGCACACACACACACATGCACACACACACACACACACACCTTAAGCTTGAAACTTGATAAGGGGACACAATCACCATGAGTAATGCAATTAATGGAAGTTCGAGTTCACCTGAAATGAATGGAAATAAGTTGGAAAACTCATTTATTCAGAGCATCTATCCAATGAGGTATATACCCATATCAGTATTTTACACCTTTGACAACACAAATTCGGTATTGCAGCTTATTCAGTCTAGTTTCCATGTAATGCAGCAAGACAGCTGATTCTTAATCATTCTTAAATGCCAATCGGTATGATTATCCTTTTCCTTTAGAAGTTGTTTCTTTAGTGGGGGTGGGGGAATATTTTAGAAAAATGAATAGTATGACTTGTTCAGGTTGCTCATGCTGACACAAATAGAAACACAACATTGTACTTGTGCAAGAAATGAAAGAAAAACATAAAAGCAAAGTAGACTCAAAGCTTCAATGTTGATCAGGTCCTTCGCGTTTATTTGATCATGTCGTATGTTCAACAAGGACAAGAAAAACATCACACATATTGCTATATAACCTATATTACTATCACTGTGGCCGACATAACAAATGAAAGATGAAAAATCCATTTCCGGTAGTTCTAAGTGTAGGAAATTCCATTCAACTGACCAGGAAAGAAGAAGAAAAGGCGAACAAGAAGTGCCAAGAATGCTGTCCAAATGCCGTACTCGCCCCTGCAAACCAATGTTCAATCAGTTTATCAAAGCCCATAATGTAAGAGCACTGGCAGTGGCGTGGCTGTGCCACTGCCACGCCTGCCACATAAGCCAAGCAAGCAAAATGCCTCGCAAGAATGTAGAAATTTGACATGCATGGCAAGTAATGGGCGAGGCAAGTCAGGCAACTATTTTTGTTTTCTTTTCTTTTTTCCTCCATAAAATAGAAGATTTTTAAAAGGTAGATATATTTTTTTTGGAAAAAACCTAAGTAAATTCATTTTTAATACTTTGTAGTAAAAATAAGACATGTAAAAAAATGTAAAATTTGAAAAAAAAAACGTAATTTTTTTATTTTTTTAGTTTATTTTTTAAATAAGAAATATTTTTAAAAAGAGTATAGTTTATAAAAATATAAACAAAATAAATTTAAATAATTTAAATAATTTTTAAATATTTTTATTTTTTTATTTGAAAAAAATTTAATTAGAATAAATTTAAACAATTAAAATTAAAATGTGTAAAAAAAGTAAAATTGATAAAAACAATTACTTGCCACTGCATAACATGCCACTCCACTCTCATGCCACACGCTGACTAGACTGTTTTTTATTGGTTGAAACTTTCCATGTCATCGTGTGTCATTTTATTTCTTACTTGCCATTGTGAATGCTCTAATAAGGAGAGTAGTGTTTTACCCCCAATGATGATAAAACACCAAACATTTATTATTTTTTATTATGGAGTATTATTATTATTATTACTTATAATAATAATAATAATAATACTTTGTAATAACAACAGCAACAACAACAACAACAATGATGATGATGATAAGCAGAGAGGCTTACTTGGTCCAGGAGATAAGAGTTAAAGGAGCTTGTAAAACAAATAAAGGAACAAGAAAAGATTTGTGAATAGAAGTTCCCCTCGCAAGCATCAAAACCCTAAACAAGATAATGGAATGATCATGTAAATAAACACGTGAGGTCTAAAGAGCAGTGGAATAAAAGTAACTTAAAATGGACAGTAAGCATGCCACGACTCGAGAGATGGATGGGGGTCTAGCTTTACAAAACCAGCAAAGAAAGGACTCACATGCATTATTAATCTCTCTCCCCTATCGCTAGCCTTAAATATATCTTTTATTCAGAATGACCATTTTGCTTGTAATGAGCATCTGCCCATCCATTATAATGAGTACTGAAATGTGATTGCACTTTGAGTAAGGAGGGAAACATTCCCTGAAGCTCTAAATATCAGCTTAAGCTTATGGTTGATTTTGTTCATTGGCAACAACACCACATATCACATCTAGAAGAATAAAAATGGAGGATGAGAGACAACCCTTGCTTACACAGATGAGATAGTAGAGACCCATTGGAGATTTCGGGGAGCGAAAGCAGTAGAGTAGTGACAAACCACACCACTTCTCAGTCTCTTCTTCATCCCACCCTTCAGATCAATTGCAACACTGCACCAAAAGCATTTCGAACCGAAATAAAGAACAAGCCAAGAATTGCTCGCGGGCAGATTAGAACCCTTTTGAACAAATCAAGAATTGTTTGCTATAAATATAACTAAATAAAAAAAGGAGGAAATTCATAAGATCTACCCGAGGGGATTGTACTTAAAGCTGCTGAGAGACCCGTAGTTTAGCTGCGAAACGGGTTGAGAAGATGAACGAGAAAGGGTGGATCGGTTAAAGGGGTGAGGTCCATGGGAATACTTGGAAGAAATATAGTTATTTCTTTTGTAAAGAGAGGAGCATGGCGAATAGTAACTTGAAAGGGAAAGAGTCGCCATTTTTACACTGGTTGGTACACACTACTACAGTGTCTCTCTCTGTGTGTTGCACACCAATGAATGGGTGCAGGTGAAGTAGTCAAATTGTGAATTGCATCCATATGCCCATATCTTCTTCCCTTCCTCCACTCGCATTTATTGCCTGCGAAATACCACACCCATGACCCATGTAGGGGAGGTGAAATTGGTGTCTTCGTCACCACCGTCTCCAACTACCAATGGCAACCGGTCGGGTTTGAGTATTTTGAAATCCGATCCGATTTGGGTTTGGTTCGGGTTTAATTTTAGCCGGTCGATTTCGGATATTTATTTTTTTTGTTCGGATTCGATTTAAGATTCGGTCAGATCGGTTACGGTCAAATTCGCGTTTGAGTACAAATAAAAATATTCATGAAAAATTTTAGATTGAAATAC
Source organism: Cuscuta campestris (assembly GCA_900332095.2). Lineage (NCBI taxonomy): Eukaryota > Viridiplantae > Streptophyta > Magnoliopsida > Solanales > Convolvulaceae > Cuscuta > Cuscuta campestris. The sequence goes on from OOIL02006272.1 coordinate 1,244,114, forward strand.
ATTAAAAGTTTGAAATTTTAAAGACGACTAAAAATTTAAGATATTAAAAAAATAATTATGACCGAATGACCCTCAAAATATTAAATAGTAAGTTTTAACTAATAATATATGGAGTACAATGAAAATAACATAAGGATAACATACAAGATTTATCCACAATAAATAATAAAACACAAAGAAATGTAATAAGTTTTAAAACATTCAAAACATGTGTATCAAAAATACATGGAATATAAGAATTTAGGGTTTTTAAAACTTATTGAAAGTTGAGTACATGTCGGGTCGGTTACGCGTCGGTTCGGTCAAATATATTGACACGAACCCGACCCGACAAGAGTCGGATTCGGTTTAATTTTTTTGGGTCGGTTTCGGATATTTAATTTTTCGATTCAGATTCGAATATGATAAGCTCCGGTCAGATCGGTAAAGGTCGGATTCGGTAGAATTTTCATCCCTACGCCCAACTCAAGTCTCTCCTCCTCTTTCTCATTGGGGGTAACAATTCCCACCCGACGTGATTGATAATCCATCTATTTGATCCGCTCTTGTGGATAAAAATCTGAAAAGAAAATGATAATGGATGGACTAATTATAGAATAGATCGAATATGGGTGGAGATGTTTCTCATTCGTCACTCGACACATTCTTATTTATTTTTTAAGAAACTAAAATTGAAAATATTGTCTTTGTTGGGTACATAAGTTTTTTTCTAGTTTTGAATGTTTAATTTTATAAAAACCTAGTTTGTAGCTTAGAAGATTATTATTTCTTTACAAGATTTTATCGTAAATATTATTAATATTTTACCAATCTAAGATTTTTTGTGGTTACATGCTTCAAAAGTTTTTATATTAGTGATTTAGAGTTTATTACTCTCCCCGTCTCAGAAAACATTTCTCATTTTGACTTCTTTCGGTCAAACAGTGACTCTTTTTACCATAAATTATACATAATCTGAATAAAGAAATGTTATAAAAAATTGATATATCAAAATTATATCCTAAGATGAATCCGATTATATTAAATTTATATTATAATTCAATATACGATTCTCACAAGTTGTAGTCAAAATATATCACTGTTTAACCAAAAAAAGTCAAAATGGGAAGTGTTTTCTGGGACGGATGGAGTATTTATATCACCCATTTTCACTAGTTTTGCCCGCAGGTAATAGATGGATTGGGTGATAGGTGATGTATGTAAGAATGTAACATGGATCAACTGATGAATATGGAATCGATAGATGGATGAGGGTAAAATTCCACCCGACCAAAATTCGATCTGTTGTCATTCGTGCTTTTCATTCTCCTTCTCCATCTCTTATTTTTCTCAAATCCTTCAATTTTATTTTTATTTTAGTTTGCATCAAATATACGAATTGAAGTAGTTTTTGGTAAATTATATGGTACAATCATTATTTCACATTATGATAAACTTGTAATTAAAATTTATTTCAGAATGAACATTACATTATTTTAAAATTAACACTACGTTGTTTTAGAATGAATACTATGTTAAGCAAATTTCAAAAAGAACACTACTGTTGTAAATGAACATTCTGTTAATTCAAAATGACATTCTATTAATTCAAAAGGTCTATACTCATATACGGCACCGCATTTCAAGGTTTTTAGTGGTGACGTGTAATGTGTTAGAGATTGTGCTATTGCATAAATGTTTGTAAGGGTGAACAAGTACCAAATGGATCTCGAAATTTCTCAAAAAATCGAGATTACCGAACCGAATAATGCCGAACCGATAAAGTATAAAAAAATCATATATAACAAACCGAATGGTCGGTCCGGTATTTGAGATCGGTACGAGGTAACTTCCCATACTGAAAAATCCGAAACCGAATACATACACACACACACACACACACACACACACACACATATATATATATATATATTTGTGTGTGTTATAAAAATAATAATGTTTTTATACTTCTTCATAAAATAATGACTTGATTTTGAAAAATTAGTTCAAGTGTAGATAAATTACAAATAATCTTTTATTTAAATAATCATTTATTTGAAGTTTAACTTTTTGTAGATGAATATAAAAAATACTCCGTAACAAACATTTGAAATACTATTTTGTTATCATTCACTCTCTTTTGTTTGTGAAATACGAATTATAAATTAAACTAAGTTTTATAAGTGTTTCTTGCATTTAATTATTCATTTTTCAATTTTTTATCTTTCCTTATTTGAATGTACTTTCAATTCTTTTAAATAAAAAGTTTTTAGATATTTCAAAGTGTAAACTAGGTACGTATATATATACATCCCAATTTACCAAAGCCGAAACTGAACCATACCGAACCAATATTTTGAAATCGGTATCGATACGATGTAAAGCACCATACCAAACCAAAAAATTTGGTACGACATCGTTACAAATCAAATACCGTACCACGCTCGATCACCCCTAAATATTTGTATTGCTAAGATGCATGCGTTTATCTCACACTTTAATAATGCCAACCAATCATGTAAAATGTAAATCATGCAACAATAAAGAAAAACTAATTAATATAAACTTTCATTTGTGATTTATAAGTTTGAATCATAGTAAAATATCCAAAAAACTGCTGCCGGGTACCCCATATTTTGTTGTAAGAACTGCCAGGTACCTCTATTTTTCAAAATATACTCTTAGGTACCCTGAATTTTGAAAAAATATACTAAGGGGAGATTTTCCTTCCCCTTTCCGTCTTTCCCCCTTTCTCCGTTACATTGCACCATCATCATCATCCATCATCACCATCATCATCCATTTCATTCTTCCTCCTCTCTTCTTCTTTTTCTCTTTCTTCTTTTTCTTCTCCTCCACCCACTTCCAATCTCCCTGCCCCACCCCTCACCCTTTATTTCTTCTTCTTCTCCTTTTATTATTATTATTATTATTATTATTATTATTATTATTTTATTATTGTTATTGTTATTATTATTATTATTAGTATCATCATCATCCTTCTTTTTTGTTAACAAAAAACCATCAATCTTATTATATTTTTACTACGTATTATTATTATTATTATTTATTAAAAAGTATTTTTTCTTCTAAATTATTATTGTTAATATTATGAAGTAATATTTTCTTATTATTATTATTATTATTATTATTATTAAAAATTAATTTATAGTTTCACTGTAAAATTGAAGGTGCTCGACAGTTCTAAGCACAAAATTAAGGGTACCAAACAATAATTTTTTTTACATTAATATAGATTGTGAAAGATTAATGGAGTATTGTTATTATTATTATTTATTACAAAGTATTTTACAAAATTAAGGGTACCAAACAGTATTATTATTATTATTATTTATTACAAAGTATTTTTTTTCTTCTAAACTATTATTGTTAATATTATGAAGTAATATTTTCTTCTTATTCTATTATTATTATTATTATTATTATTACCATTATTATTATTGTTATTCTTATTCTTCTAGACCCCCACCACTCACCCTTACTTCTCATTCTTCTCTTTCTATTATTATTATTATTATTATTATTATTATTATTATTCTTATTCTTATGCTTATTATTATTATTTAGTTGTTTTACTACTATATTTTTTAACAAAAAAACTAAAGCTCCCACCAAAAAATTGGATGCTCCATTAATCTTTCACAATCTATATTAATGTAAAAAAAATTATTGTTTGGTACCCTTAATTTTGTGCTTAGAACTGTCGGGCACCTTCAATTTTACAGTGAAACTATAAATTAATTTTTAATAATAATAATAATAATAGAATAAGAAGAAAATATTACTTCATAATATTAACAATAATAATTAAGAAGAAAAAATACTTTGTAATAAATAATATTAATAATAATAATATTAATAATAATAATAATAATAATAATAATAATAATAATAATAATAATAATAATAATAAAAGGAGAAGAAGAAGAAATAAAGGGTGAGGGGTGGGGTAGGGAGATTGGAAGTGGGTGGAGGAGAAGAAAAAGAAGAAAGAGAAAAAGAAGAAGAGAGGAGGAAGAATGAAATGGATGACGATGGTGATGATGGATGATGGATGATGATGATGGTGCAATGTAACAGAGAAAGGGGGAAAGACGGAAAGGGGAAGGACCTTAGTATATTTTTTCAAAATCCAGGGTACCTAAGAGTATATTTTGAAAAATAGAAGTACCTGGCAGTTCTTACAACAAAACATGGGGTATCCGGCAGTTTTTTGTAAAATATCAGATCTTTGGATTTAACCCTTACAACTACTTCTTCATATCTTTAAAAGCGATATCTTTAAATTGTAAAACAATATTTTATGTGAGCTCAAAATTATATACTCCGTAACTCTATTTTTTTAAGTGTATACTTTGACACTTAAGATTCCTCAAATATTTGGCACAAGTTCAGGGAGTATTTGCCTATTAGAACACTCTCCTGCCGGCGTTGCAGCGGCAGCTGCCACCGCTTCCTTTCAGAGTTTCAGTACGAATATGATGCGCCAATTGTTATAGTTTTCGTTTGGGACATCTACTTTCAGTTTCATCTCTCTCTCGCTCTCTCTTGCATGGATGCTCAGAGTTCCAATGCTGCGGGAAAACGACAGGCCCTAATTCTTTGAAGGTTCAAGTTCTTCTCATCTTTTTTCAATCAAATTCTGATTTTTTTTACCGGGATCTGAAAATTAAGAATGCTAGAAGCTATTTGAATAGACATGCTTAAATCTGCAGTTTTTTTGTGATGATCTTAACGAGTTTGCATTCCTGTGTTTCAATTTAATGCAGGAAGTGCGAAATTTCAAGGTGATCTCGTAATGGAAAACACTTCGGAGGAACCTATCTCTGCAACAGGTTTACAATCCAAATGATTTTTGCTACTGGCTTTTTTTAGTTGTCATTGAAGATGGACATTAAGGAACAGTTGCTTCCCTTAGCAATTCCTTTGATAAATTAAGCAACCCATGCTCCACTTAGGTTCCACATCAATTTTTTAAAGTTAAGCAAATCCTTATGATCTTTCTATTAAAGATGCTCGTGTGTAAAGCAGAAACTTAAATGATGGATTTTTTTAATGGAAAATGTGTTTATTGCTTGATTTCTCATTAATACCTATTTTGTTGTATCAAGTATAAACCACATATATTTGCAGCACGAGATGTAACTTAGTTCGTAGTATTAGGTATTTTTTCCTTTTGACTGGACCTTGAGAAAAAAGATGGTGAATGGAACAAGAAATCAATGTTGTTGTGAAGGAAAATTAAACAATCATATGGATTATAACCTAATTTCCCCCCCTAAGAAATCCACCAATCAAGCTGATATATCAGCAGTCAATTTTTTTAATGATTAATTCAGGTGCACTCAGTTTATTCTAGTTAACTCTTCAAAAATGTTACAAACCCACCAAGTTTGACACCAAATATTAACTCTGTGTGTCATAGACAATGACTGTTGGTATATGTCTATGTCTATCAAACACTTGGTGTCAAACCTGGTGGGTTTCTAGCATGACTCTTAACTCTATTCTTTTACTTTTCTTTTGGCATTTGTTTTCATTTTAAAGTTTTCCAACTTGATAAATGTGCAAACAGTATACATTGAAATATTGAAGTGCATGTACTGATGTAAATAACCAAAATGGTACTTCGCTGGTAGTTTTATGTAAAAAAATGTTAGGAGCAGCATATAACTCATGTTAATAAAAAATCTTAGTTTATATTAACAAAAAAAGAAGCTTTTCATGTGTTTAGTTTTGAGTCTGTCCCTTATGCTTACTTGTAGAGATGTTTCTTGTTTTGTAGTACACTGCCGTGAAAGACTTCATCAGCTGAAAAATGTAGGCTCAGTAGACTTTGGTGATTGGAAGAAGCTGATCGCAGAAATTGAGAAAATTCACCATGTCAGTTGTCTACCCATAGTGTCTGATAATTTGTCTGATATTGGGCTTTACATATGAATGATTCGTAATACGTTTTTAAAGATAAATTTTGGATTGCTTTGGTTGATGGTGTCATCATGTCAGCCCCCCCTGCTCACATTTACAGAAGTGAAGCCTCATGCACAATGAACTGTGCTAAAAATGCTTTTAGGCATTTCGAATATTGATTTCTGTCTTTATGTGTCCACCTAGAGGTTGGCCATAGTAGTGGGTTACAAGGTAGAAGTAAGAAAATAAAACATCTGACTTGTATTGAAAAATGAAGAAAAAGTTGTTCCAGTTGGTGCTACACATATCTAGGTATAGCATAACATTCATAACATTCCGACTATAAAACCTTGAACTTAAAGGGATCGATATAAATCTGATATAAATAATGAAACTCTAGATTCACTGATTCACCGTTATTCAAGAAACTGAGAAAAAAAGAGTATGAAAGGCAACCAAAGTACATCTTCACTTATATATATTGACTATACATAAATAAGAGTTTTATGTTCAACCTATCCTCTAAAATCGCACAAGTGGGGCCTTGGAGAGAGGGTTGGGTTTTAGCAGATGCAAACCATACCTAGTAAAAGTAGAGACTGTTTCAGGAAGACTCCAGTTCAAGAATGAAAATCATAAATTAGTACAGTCCACTAGATAAGGCTTGCATTCTCAATAGCCTCGATGCCTAAGCGTTGCTGAGACAGTCTCCTTGACGACACCATGAAAACTATTTTCCAACCACAACCTCAACCCCAAAATAGGCCTTAGAATTTTTTTTTAAAATTTTAGAGGATCACTTTTCTGTCTGAACTTGTAACAAGTACATTATATACTGTTACGTCAGCACCAAGACAATGCTTTTATTGACATATGTTTCTGCAAAGTGATGAAAATTGTGCAAAGCTAATTTATTTATATTTAACCTTAATTTGTGGAGTACATTTGATTGGACGATGTTGGTGATGGGATTTAAACCTAGGACACTACTTGGAGAGATTTGTAGGTCTATAATTTCGTCTGAAATGTGTTTGCCATTACAATATCACACTCATCTTTGAAGAAGTGGTTTGACTGTTCAAGAGTATTTAAGTGTACACCGTACAAATTTACACATTTTTACTGTTGCTTGATGTTACTCTTGCTCCCTAGAAGCTTTGTGGCCATGGGAGAGGGATATATATTGATGCATTGAGCATGGGTGAGTGTGAGTTTGTGGGAAAGGTGGACCGACATTGGTATATAGGGGCAACTCTTTTTCATGGTTTCATGAATGCCACAAATGAAACCTGCTCTCTCTCTCTCTCTCTCTCTCTCTATTGGCCAGTGAAATCTCCTCTTGAATGCAGGATGACATAGATCTTATTTCGACAGCATATGAGTCTCTCTTGTCAAGGTTCCCATTGTGTCACTGGTATTGGCAGCGATATGCTTATCATCAGGCACGCCTATGCAATGCTAATAAGGCCGTTGAAGTCTTTGAGCAGGCAATTGAGTTAACACCTTTCTCTGTTGGTTTGTGGTATGAATATTGCCACTTTGCCATAACTTATTCTGATGATCGAGATAATGTTCGCAGGTCAGTTCTTGGACAGTGCCATGCTGTAATTATATGTTGTGGTTATGAAATTCCAACTTATGCATAATTGGTAATATTTTATTTACTGTAAGCGTTTGAACAATAAAAGAAAAGAAACTTTGAGTTTTGATATTTTTCTCTGGAGTTTCGAAGTACAAACTCACACTAAAAGATGTATTTTAGGTGGGGTGGTCAGCAAGAGAGTGGAAAGAGGGGAAGGGGAAGCTAATTGACAAGTTGACAACATATTAGTGCATGAATAATGTCCAATTGCATAAAATAAGAACCTCTCTTTATGAACGATGAAATGCCTAAGAAAATTTGCATCATTAGGTACAAAGTTGAAAACTATCTTTTTCATAATGGTTTTCTGCTTCTGTGACAATGAGAGCCATCTACTCACCTTAAGAAACCTAAGTACTATTTTAAAGACATGGATCCACGTTCAAATCACTTCCAACCTGCATCTGCAACCAACATGTGCTTTTGGGGTCAACTCTCTTTTTGACTCCCAGTCATCATTGGCCGTGCATGCTAGTGTGGTTATCTCATGTCTACCTGGCTACATTTCCATAATGATTTGAATAATATACATCTCTGTGTATTTTGTGATATACAGATTGTTTAAAAAAGGCATGACTATTGTAGGGAAGGATTATTATTGTCATGTGCTATGGGACAAATACATATTATTTGAATTCTCCCAGCACAAGTGGATCCATCTTGCTAAGGTTTATGCTCAGGCTTTACGCTTCCCTACCCAAAAACTACAAAAATATTACAAAATGTACGTCTTCTTTTTGCTTCTATCATCTCATGCTATGACCTGATGTCCTGATGTTGTACTGGTTATTGAATGTTCTATGTGTTAGTGTGTACACCATCCTCATTAAAATGTTGGGTTATACATTTTGTAGTTTTAAGGACCATGTAACCGTTTTGGAGGAAGAGATTCAACCTCTCAACAATGGAAACCTTGAAATGCACACTGAGTTGTATAGTGATGCAACTTCACTATCTGACAAAGAAATCTCTCGGGTTGTCAATGACATCTGGGATTCTTCTGATATACGCGTGAGGTGTAAAGCATTACATAGGTACAAATCTATTGGAGATCAGCTGTATCAGAAAGCTTCGCAGCTGGATGAAAAAATAAAAAGATTTGAGTCAAACATTCGTAGGCGTTATTTTGATGCAGCTCCTTTAGATGATGATCAACTAAATAATTGGCATCAGTATCTTGATTTTATTGAAAAGCAAGAGGATTTTGACTGGGTAGGCTTTATTTTTCATCAGGCTTATCTGGGGACATCTGTTCATAGTTTTAAGTTCAATATATGATGTATGCAGGCACTGAAACTTTATGAGAGATGCATGATATCATGCGCTAGTTACCCTGAATTCTGGATGCGCTATGTGAATTTCATGGAGGCCAAGGGGGGACGAGAGTTAGCAATTTTTGCTATAGAGCGGGCAACAAAAGTATTTTTGAGTGTAAGTGTTGAATATTGTGATATTAGGGGACTACCAGGTGATGTTAATGAGCCACCACCTGTAATATAGCTGAAATAATATATGAAGCTAGTAGTAGAATAAGATATTGATATTAATAGGATATGAATTAATCTTGAATTCATGATATATGAAGCAACACAAGATCTGAGAAGAGCACACTTGCCACACTATTATGTAGGCACTGCAGAGGCTAGCATGGTGCTCTGAATGTGCCGTGTATGAGTTGTATGTGTGTGAGGATAAGCCCTTAAGTTAAGGGGGATAAAACTGTATCCTAATGTTTCAACACTGCCTCTCAAGCTGAGACATCTTCGGTTTCAAGCTATGTTTTTTACAAAATTTCACTACTCTTAAAGAAAATACAGAGGTGTGGGTAGAGAAAAAAGTAATGAGAACAGGACATAATGGACTTGTTTGAGTTCTTGAGGAAGCATCATGGGGGAAATATAACCAAATCTATGAGCTCTCCATAGAAAAACATAGAACGGAATATCATGAATCCAATTATATAATCATCCAAGCCCACCACTTCTAAGAGCAGAAGTGTCAGACGGGCTTTCAGAATACGGTGGTTGGGTTAGGTGGTACGGTGGGCCGTGACAGAGCAACGAACATGCTCGCAGGTTAAGTTTTTTTAGACATCATGTCGGAGGGGCTAGGCACTGTGTTCACCCCCGAACATAGAGGAATATTTTTTTCAAAAGATCCTAAATCAATGGCTCTAATACTGGGTTGAGCACTGTGATATGTTGTGTTAATTAGCCACCACCCGCTAGATGCTTAGATAGCTAAAACAATATAAGAAACTATTACTAGAAGAAGATTGTACTATGATTAGTATTAATCATGATATTAGGATTCCTACAAGATAAGAGAAGAGCATATCATTATATAGGGTTAATAGAGGCTAGGAAGCTGTTGTGTGTCAATGTACTGTATGTGGATAAGCTCTAAAGTGAAGGGGATAAAAATGTATTGGGTATTTCTAACATTAGTATTCACTTTGGTAGCATAGTTATTTGAGCACATAATCTGCTATACATCATAAAGTTGGTTGATTAGTCTGTACTCTTCTCATGCTTTTATAGCATCTTTCTAAACCTCATAAAGTTCTCCTGAGATGGGTGGGGGTGTGGGAGGGTAGTTTTGTCTCTACTCCAAGTGATAGAGGTAAGGTGTCTGTACATCTCACCCTCCCTAGACAGCACTTCGGAGTGTGACATACCCGGAACATATAGTCATTCAACAGAATCCAGTCTTTACAGCAAGCATATACTCATTCTTGCTGAATATGAATAATATTCATGGGCTACTTGTATGCAAATCTTTTAAACATAATATTTATTGTGTGAAGTTATTGATTTTTGGGCTATTTATTACGGGAAGAGAGAAATCAGCCAGGTGAGTTTGTGCATTGAGATTGACTAAAAGACTTGCATATTTTAATTTTTATTCAACAGAATATTCCTGGCATCCATCTCTTTTCTGCAAGATTCATGGAACAAATTCGAGATTTGGATGGTGCTCGTGCGTCCTATTCTAATTATGACATGAGTGATATCTATTTCCTTCAAAGTGTTGTAAATCAAGCAAATATGGAAAGGCGACTGGTGCATGTCAAGCTCTCTCAATTTCTCTCAACTGGAAAGACATTTTCACTAATGAATTCAACACGGAATTTTCAGGGAAATCAAGAAGCTGCTTGTGAGACTTACGAGAAAGCACTTAGATTGGCAACCTCAGACCAGGGGAAACAACTTTTTCTTCCAAAGCTATACATTAATTATTACCATCTTAAACTCATGGTATTCAATTTTAGGGTCACTTAATTTTCTATGCACTGATTATTATCTTCTCAAATTGTAGTTTTATAGTTTTACTTAATTTCTTCCCCAAACATCAAGAAACCACGGGGACAAAGAGTTTCAGTTCATTGAGTACTTACTGCATCTTTTCAGGGTTAGTGGACCAGTTCAATATTTATTTCTGAATTGAGACCTTAAAACTGTTAGAGGGAAGGCAGTTGGATATTTTGACTTTCATTTAGGTGACTTTAAATCATTTAAAAAGTAAATTAATCATCAGTGCACCTATCTGTAGGTGTTCGTGTCTATACTATATAAATCAGCAGATACTATTTTTATGTGGCACTTCCTAGGTTCCATCCTGTAACTTTATTTTGCATTTGGTATTTATTTTGGGATTTCTTTGACTTCTACTTTCCTTCAGATGACAAATGATATAGATTCTTCTAGAGATGTATTAATAAAAGGAATACAACAAGTACCAGACTGCAGACTTCTTTACGAGGTATATTCTTACAGCATTATAGTCCTTATGGATGAGCCTTCAAAACAACACTTCTGTCAGGTGGATGTCAAATTAGTTTGCCAGGACTACTATTTAATCTGATTATGCCTTTCAAGCCATTAAAGTTTATAATGAAAATATCGTTCTCATAATGTAGCCCTGGATTCAAAGAAACGTGGGCTTTCTTAATGGATTCTTTTTATTGCTTTTTAAATTTTTTATAGGCGAAGACAGATCCTACTGGTATGTACTGTGTTCTGTAGAGAATATGCGTTCATATGAAAAACGTACTTTTTGTGGTAGAGGTGATTTAGAGAGAGAGAGATAAGCAGGGGTAAAACAAGGACTCTCCCTTGTTTGGTTGAGGGAAGACATGTATAAGAGAGAAGAAAATATGCAGGACCCACTATCATTTTGTTTCTTTCCCAATTTAGGGATAAAGAGGGGATAAAAGCTTTTCAACTTCTTGATCTTCTCTTTCTCTTTTACCAATCAAATTTAAAAAATCTACCCTCCTTTCTCTTCTTTTTTCTCTCTTCTCACTTTCTTCAACCAGCAAAAGCATCAAAATAAGAACCATCCAAAACTTTCTGTTACCGAACTGTTTGATGTAGAAAATTGGTATGGATTTTACTTGTGCAGGAACTGATTAGGTTTGCAATGATGCATGATGGAGCTAAACAACTGAGCTTCATAGAGTCAGTTATAACCACAGCAATTTCTTCATCATCGGATCAATTTAGAGGTTTGGATATAAAAGATAGAGAGTGTATATCAACTTTATTTTTGGAGGTTAGAGTCTACTTTGAGAGTGCGTGTTTTGTTCTGTCTTGCACTAAAGTGCGTGCTGTGACATCATGAGTATCTTTTGTTTCCCTTTAATATTTAATGTTGTACTTTAGAAAGGGAAGGAGAAATATTTCTTTCCTGGAGTATCATAATATATTGTTGTCTCATTTTCTGGAGAACTATTAGTTAAAACATGAGGCCATGTTACGGTGTTCATTGCTATTATGACTTGCTTGTGCTCCTATGCGGTTTGCTATTAGAGATGTCTTCTCCTGTTTAGTCTTGCATGCATATTTTTGATATTTTTGGAAGTATGGATAAAATTTCAATTTTCTGAAAGTTTCTATTCTGTATATAGTACTTACAAGGGAAAATGACAATTTTGTCAGGTTAATTCGTGACTACAGATGCAGTCCCTCAGAAATTGTAGGCTTCCACAAATTGATCATGGAGTAGTGATTTTCATGGGTAAGGGACCTAGAGTTCAACATTTTAGATAAAAAAAATAGAGCTTGCTTTAGGTATGAAAAGAGTCACTATACATTCAGGAGCCTGCAATTATGAGGGATCAAGGTTATATACCGTGTGTATAACTTATGGACTAAAAGTCACATCAACCCCCCCCCCCCAAAAAAAAGATAATTAAACACCCTTACTTTCCTTTTAGATTTCTGGTCATCTAACATCAATCAATTGCAGTTTGTTGATCTTTGTGGAACAGTCTATGATGTCAGAAAGGCATGGAATCTTCACATCAGATTGTTTCCCCAGCTCATAAGGGTCAGCCCATTATTTAAGCACACCACATCTAAAGAGCGTCAAAGTTTTAAGTCTGTCCTGCCTAATCTATCTGAAAATGAAAGTTCCGGACGTCTAATCCAGCAACCGGAGCAGGAGATGTTACCTTTGCCTCCACTGATAGATAATAAACAGCCTAGCAGTGTTTCTGAGGAGCATATCTCAACACTGAATGATGATGATCAACCATCCCGGAGGGTTCCTGCTGACCTCGAAGATGAATCTAAAACTGATGCATCTAAACAATTGAAATTAACTGATGATTTTGATCAAATGGAGTGGACAGCTAACTCTATTGGTCAATCCAAAGTGGATACATCTAGATCACTTGAGCAATTACAAGAGTTCGAACAGCCATCAGGACCAAATATGCCAACAGAAACACCCCAGGAAGAAGACAGGTCAATAAATGCTATTTGTCCAAAGGAACTTGAGTTTGAACATCATATGGAATCAGTTTCTTTGGAGGAACATTGTAATGGTGGCTGTGATCATTCTGTTGCAATCCCAGAGAAAGTTGCAGATTTTATTCAACCTCAGAATGTGACGGATGGAAATAAACACATGGCAGGACCTTCTAGTAGTAGTGGAGGTTCAGATACCATCCATAATTTTGAACAACTTGATCACCAGCTGCGCCCACAGCAAGAAGACTTAAGTGTTGAAACCCATCCATTAGGTACAGAAAATAGTCAAGGTGGTCCTATTATATCACAAATGTTTCCTTCACCTCTTTCTTGCACCCAAGTAAATACGGCAGAATGCCCAGTGCAAACTAACCAGCAGGTTTGGCCCACACACCATGATCAATCAGCATATTATCAGATGTGGCAATATCATTATCAGCAACAATATCAGCAGTTTCTGCAAATGCAGCAGTCCTACCCCCATCCACAACTGCAACAACAATATCTACAGCAAACATATCAGCATCAACACTTTCAGCAACAGATGCCATATCTACAGCAAATGGCACAAACATTTCCGCAGCAATATCCGCAGATGGTGCAGCCAATGCAGCCGTACCTGCAAGTACATGATCAGCAACTGCAGTCATATAACCAGTCTCCAGCACTTGCCTACCAATACCAAATGGATCTACAAACATATCAACAACACATGCAGCTATATCAACAAAATCAACAAACATCGCACACTGTACAGCAAGAACAAGGAGGGTATCCCCATGGTCAGCTACATCAAGAACAGGAGCTGATCGATCAGGTGAGGCAGCAATATCTGCTTGAATCTTAATCACGCTATAACTTTAGCATAAGTCAGCATCAGTTTTTATTTGTGTTAGATATATTTACATATTGAATTTTTTGTAGTGCTAACTAAGAGTAACTGTCCCTAGCTCAAGTTTTATTAAAATTTATTTGTCGGCTTATCTTTTTGGGACAACGACTTTTTCAAGACAACTCTTTTTTGGGAAAGAAGTTCCTTTTGAAAAAAACAGAAACACGAATATGTTTACTTGTTGTTGATGACCTGAAATGCATGTTTTTAGATGATGGTTTGTTGTAATGCAGGGCCAACAGGTTACACAACATAATAACACACCTCATGAATCTCAATCTGAACAAGTTTCGGCACAGTCAAAGATTACGGATGCATCTACACATGGTGCTTAGCATGTAACTCATGGAATCTTAGTGCAGTTCAGGAACATGTGTTCTTGCTCCTTAATACAGATCGAAAACACTCTTCCTGAGATCTATGAGCCAGATGTATTATGGAGAACAAATCTTAGTCTGCTCTTATGACTGATCAAAGCACTTGGGAGAAGGTTGGTGTAGACTTGTTGTAAATGTAAATGAAATGGAATTCGCCGTTTAGTATAGTGTATTGTTATGATCACTGCTTTAAAAAAAATGCCGCCTTTTGGTTATGATATCTATTTAATTGTATTGGCTTCAAAGTAGAATAACTTTGTTTAGGGGATTGGATTTATTTATAATTGATGCCCTTTCCTAAATTTGATGATACAAGTTGTATATGTTAGTATAGCTTGAGTCGCTCAATTCAGATCCTTCTGATAATTAATTACATGGTATTTTGGAATATTTCTAATAGCGTAGATTAACTTTAGGTAGCGGATCCAGGAATTCTGTTAGATGGGGGCGCCATTGGTCGGGAACTCGGGAACTCGGGGGTTGCGCTCCCCAAATTTTTTTTGAACTACTTATTATACCTAATTAGATGGGGTCACATTAATCTTTGTTGGGGCACATAAATGTAATTTTTTTATATTATCTTATTACAAAAATTTAGTAGGGGGCATATGCCTCCAACTCATATATACTACATCTGCCACCGTTAAATTTCGAAATGCTAAAAAGAAATAATGTCTTTGTGAAAGGCTAAAGTTAAACGCTAAACTTGTTGCCAAACAAGCATTCTACTTATTTAATGTAGCATTTTTTTGTCTTTTTTTAACCTAGTATAAATTTTAGTTAGTTTCAATTTAGAATTTTCCAAATAGAGATATATAATTTCTTTCCAATAAAGCGTAGGGGTGTTCAAAAATATCTGTCCACGATCCGGACCAATCTGATTTGAAAAATAGATATCCGATCCGATATTTTTGCTTTCAGATATTTTGGATCGGATATCCAAAGAAGTTCGGATCGGATATGGAATGACATATTAAGATTTCGGGTATCCGTGGATATCCGAAGTTCATATTTTAAAAAAATATAAATATAAAAATAAAGCTTAGACAACTTAAACTCAATTCATTTTCATCACCATAAATATTTAAATCTAAGCTTAATTCAAGTTTTTTTACTTTAGCCTGTTTGTCTATGTTTTATTTATCAATTATGTTGATGTTCTTTTTTCATACATTTATAAAATTATGACTTATGATTACACTATCAAGGTAACTATGAAATTTAAAATAGAGTTCACTTCAAATTCATGTCCAATTTATGACCTCTACTATTTTAATAAAGAAAAATCATTCTAAATACTTTTTTAGAATTATTGGAAAAAATAAAAATTCAAAAATAAACAAATAATTTTTTTTGGATATTCCATTGATCCAATCCGAAATTTCGAACATCCGAAATTTGGGTATCCGGTGATTTTCGGATCAGACATAGAATAGATATTTACTGATCCAAAAATTTTGGATATCTGGAAAATTGAATCGGATCGGATATATCCTAATGAACGCCCTAATAAAGCGGCACCTAAAAGGAGCAAGTGCATATAGATTTAAAAAGAATTTCAACTTAAGGGTTCGGAGTTTCTACTTGTTTCATTTGTGGATGTTCAATTTTAAAGAGTAATACTTATCATCATATTGATATATATGAGAATAACCTTCTTAGTCTTAGTCTCGAGTATGGTTAGAGAATAAGGACCTAATTTTCAAAGTGCTATTATACGTTTTGGATTGGATCTCTTAAACTGCCCAGAACTTTCATTCTTGCACTTTTGATTTTATTTCTTTTATTTGCCAAAATAAACTTAAGGATTATGTTCTTTATCCATTCTTTCAACCTAAATAAAAAATAAAATAAAATCTATCCCCTCATAATACTTTTAAGATCCGTATCATGGCTTTAGATATTCATGTGACTAAAAAATATGCTAAAAAAAGAATGATAACAAATCATAACACTGTTCATGAGCACCATTATATGTGCAGCTTGTGTTTTGTCGTGTTTGGAATTGATTTTCTACACTTTTTAGACAAATGGGATGCACTTTTCTGATTGAAGAAATATGGCAGAGATTGTAATAATGAAAAATGAAGGAGTCCATCATTAAAGTCTTGAATGAATAGTAATTTATCCTTATTATCATGTTTGTTTGAAGGGTTATGCTACACTTACACCACAAATTGTACACCATTTGTACACCACAGTTATACACAAACATTTTGATGCTTTACACCGACACAAGTATTGGTGCGTTAACAAAAATTTACACGGACACAAAGTATTGATGCATTAACAAAAATTAGTTTTACACCAACATAAAGTGTTGGTGCAAAGCTACAGGATACAAAATGGGGTACAAAATAAGGGATACAAATAGCTTTATCCTTGTTTGAATTCTAATACCCCTGTTGTATTCCCTAGATTATCTCATTAGTTTGGCAGCATTACTTTTACTAAATAAAAATTCATTGTGCCTCTATAATATGAAAGATTGAAAGACAACATTACTTTTACTAATGTGCATGTATGCCAACCAAAATCTCCTCCAACTATAATCTCTCCTAGTTATTATGAATCGAGGGCTTAACTTAAATGCCAAAGAAGATGTGCAAAAGAAAGTAACGCCGTTCCAGTTCGGCTCCTAATAATGAAGGATGATAATAAGTAGTATATAGTCCTTGCACGTATTAAAAATAGATTTTACTCTGAAAATGTACTCTTACCAACATGGTATAAAATGTAGTACTAAAATAATTAGGGGATAAAACAAGAAAAATATCTCAAGATTCTTTATGCATATTTTAGGAAAAGTGTTCAAATAAAGACCGATTTTGAGGTACTTTGTTTAATACCATGTTGGTAAGCAGTTTATGTGCATTATTTTGTGGGCGTAAGTTTTTTCTTGATCTTTTGATACGATTTGAAACATCCTGATGCTCCCTTTTACTTTTGCTTTATTTATTCTTTCCTCGTTTTCTTATGGACATTTTAAGAAGAGTAACGGAAAAACTACCCATTTTGGAGTACTTTATTTTGCACAAAGTATCAAGTTGTAACTAATTTGTGTGTTTGGTTAGAGAAAAAAGTATTTTCAAAAAAGAATATTTTTCAATCGATTATTTGGTAGGAAGAAAATTACTTTTCCAAAAAAACATTTTTAATTTTTATGATTTCAAAATTGATATTTAAGAAATCTTTTAAAAATAATTTTAAATTGTTATAGCAAGTTCATCCTAAATTCACTAGCCCAAAAGTAATCCAAACTAAACTGAGAAGATAATCCCAATTTTTGTTGATTCAAATGTCAATGGCTTTTCAGTGGCTTTCTCATCAAACTTTTTCCTAAAACCTTCTTTCTCTCTTTCGTGAAATTCATCAACAAGATTTTTGCACGCCTTCATTCATTAATCATTATCGCCTCCCCTTTCTGCAATATACAGAAAGCACCCAGATCAAGTCTCGAGTCTCTCTTTCTTTTTTCTCCTTCTCATTCCGAAAAAGAAGTAAGTTTCAACTTCAACCTTTTCTACAGAGTTTCAAGATCCAGTCCTGGGTTGAATACTTGAACCCACACCATTTCCAACTTCTGTGTTCAAAATTCTTCAAGATTTCTGGGTTTTTATCTCTCTTTCGTTCTCTTTAGATGGACCAAAACAATCCGGTGAGGTTCACCCTGGGAAAGCAATCCTCTCTTGCACCAGATATGGCCGTGATTGAATCGTTAGTAGATGCGAAAGAGGAGGGTGAAGGTGGAGTGTTGGACATTGATCCGAGGGTGAGGCTGATGTACTTGGCAAATGAAGGCGATTTGGAGGGGATTAAGGAGATTTTGGAGTCCGGGGTCGACGTGAATTCGCCTGACATTGATCACCGGACTGCTCTCCATGTGGCTGCCTGCCAGGGTTTCACTGATGTTGCTCAGCTCTTGCTTGACAATGGCGCTGAAGTTGATCCCAAGGACCGCTGGGGTAGTACGGTAAATTGCTTTCAAAAGCTAAAACTGCTTCTTCATAGTTGGTTTGGTTTGATTTTACTCTTATTATTGACTGTGTGGACTGGCTTTGATTTCTGTGCCTTGTCTTGTCCTTCATAAGTACAGGTTTCCTGTATGTGTGTTTAGTTGGAGGGGGAGGGAAAATGGGACCAAATGAAGAGGGAGAACAATTTTGAATTTTCTCTCCATTTCTTTTTCAGTTACTAGTGTAAAACATGGCTCAATAGTCTGTAAAGTCCAGTTCTGGTTTATAGAAGGAAACAAAAAGAACTTTACCACACAACATAATCCTATATGGCATTTTTTGAACCCCAGCTTTGCTCTTGATTAATGATTATAATGGAGGTATGATGGAGGTGCAGTTGATATTCTACAAAAGGCAAGTTTGTTGCTGTTTTGTTATCTATTCATGAAGCGTTTTCTAAAGTATTATTCCCTCCCTCCCATAAAAGGGTCTTATTTTAAAAAGGTACAGTTACAGCTTTTTAGGTTTAGTAATATACAACTCTTGGGTATAATCAAATATATATAGCTATAGTTCAAAATTCATTCCTTGGTTTAACACCCAACTTTTTAGGACACTTTCTTAATTAAAAAATAAAAAAAATGGTAGTGCTAAATACACACCCCGTTCATTAGAAATGGACATGTTTGCCAATATATATTTCCTTTCTTTTTAAAAAACTTTTAAGGATAATCTTGTCAATGTCTTATAAATGGGGTGGATATAGTCAAATGGGGTGTGGCTTTAGCAACACTCTAAAAATGATGAAAATTTGCTTCTTGTGATTGACTCTTTTTCTTATACGGAGTATGGAGTGAGTAGAAAACTGCCTGAATATGTGTTTCATTAGCTTTTATTTCACTTGTATCTTCAATAAGTTTTTGGATACGTTTTTTCACCTTTTAGTTTTGTTTGAACAGCCTCTGGCAGATGCAATACATTATAAAAATCATGACATGATTAAGCTACTGGAAAAATATGGGGCAAGGCATCCGGTGAGATTTATTTTCTTTCTATCTTTTTAAAGACTTGAACTCCCTCTGTCACAATGAATTCATATATGGGCCTTCTCTAAGTTTGGACTGGGTCTCTGTTTTTGTTCTCTTTTCTTTGCTCTTATTATATCTCACATGCTAGAAGGTTCATAGGTTTTTATATGGACCGTAGGCTTATGGTACACTTACTTCTCTGTCGCATTTTATCAGATGTAGTTTCGTTACTCTTCACCTGTTAAATTGTATCATCATTCTTAGCTTGCTTACCTTAACATTTTTTTAAAAATAAAGCCACGTCTCTATTTGTTTTATAGAACTTTTGATGTAGCTTTTAATTATGAGAGATTTATTGGCTAATATTAATTAAAGCATTACAAAATTCAAACTGAAAAAAATCTTCAATCTTGCTTCGTTGCACGATGAGGGCACATGAAATGAGACGAGGGAGTATATGCATTTTGGAAATGCTTTTGGTCAAAAGGCAGGTTCTGCCTGGTTTTCCTTTTGGGTTTTTTGTCAAAATGATGTTCTTGTGTAGGTAGCTCCCACACATGTCAAAAATGCTCGTCAAGTTCCAGAATATGAGATTTGCCCAGAAGAGCTTGACTTCACTAATAGTATTGAATTGGCCAAGGTACTTTATATATATATATATATATATATATATATATACTCACACACACATTTATTATTTATACATTCTCATATTCCCTTTGTCCCAAAAAAAGAGTCCTCCTCTAGGATCAAACTATAAATTTTTATGCATTTTGACAATTTAAATTGTCTATGTCACCACTTGTTTTGTAGAACTTTTGATGTAGTTTTTAAATATAATGTTTTTATTTTTAGAATTCTACACCAATTTTCAAATATATTGAATTAAAAAGAACTTCGCTCAAACATCATATATTGAAACATGACTCTCTCTTTTGGGACAGAGGGAGTATTTCTTTAGAATATCTCATTTATTAACTTTTTTTGCTAAACAGTGTTGGTGGTGTTGTAGGGAACATTTCACATAGCCTCGTGGCGTGGAACACAAGTTGCTGTAAAAAAGTTTGGAGAAGAAGTGATTGCTGATGAGGAGAAAGTGTAAGTCACATTACATCATGTTCTCCATCCCTTCTGTTGCTTATTGGTTAGAGTGTTGGATTCATATGTTCAATTCTTGGATGAATGTAGGAGGGCATTTATAGATGAGCTAACACTTCTTCAGAAAATTAGACATCCAAATGTGGTTCAATTTCTTGGTGCTGTAACACAGAGTAGTCCGATGATGATAGTGGTGGAATATTTACCAAAGGTATTCGCCATTCTTGGGTTGCTTTGATACCATCTGAAAGAAAGAGCATTAGCTTGACTATCATTTGAAATCAATGCCCCCATGTTGATGGATTGCATTTACTCTCGGCTTGATTTGCTTAACTGTAATTTGGAATTAATAATGTTCTTCACATATGTTTCCTATGCTCATGCACTTATTGTTTTTATTCAGGGAGATCTACGTGCCTATCTAGATAAAAATGGACCGCTTAAGCCTACAAAAGCTCTTAGATTTGCAATGGACATTGCAAGGTTCGTCATGACTCTGTCCTGTACTTCTATTATCAAATATCAATTGATGGTTACTGTGGACTATATATTTCTGGATACTAGGGAAAATATAGTGCTGTAATTGTTGCAGTAAGGTAGGAGTTTTAGAAGCATGTGAAGTCACCCATGATGTCATTAGGAAAGGCTTAGAAGACATTGGTACATAGTTTTAAATATACCTTGTGTTCTCCATTTATATCAGAAAAATATATTTTCTCCTTAATTCACATTTATATTGCTCTATTGACATAGTGCACAGTTCTTCATGTAAATGTAATTAATGTATGGACCCATCATTCCATTATTTTCTTTCATTGGGCTTTACTTAAAATATCACAAGTTTGGCATGAAATATAATTTTATGTCTATAACTGCAAGTAACATTCTTGTTTTGGGTTGCTATTGAATCTCATTCAAGAAAAGTGTAAAAACATTCTTTGTCATCAGTTTTCACCTTAGTCCCAATTAACATAAAAACACGTGAAGTGTGTGTGCATGCACATCTAAATGGACACATATACATAGACACCCATGTATTTTGTATCGGTACATTATAAGCACTTCTCATTTCCTATATTTTTATAACATAGTTCATTAATATATTTTACTATTTGTGGCTTTCAGGGGGATGAACTATTTGCATGAAAACAAACCCGAGGCAATCATTCACCGTGATTTGGAGCCCTCGTATGGTTTTTCCATAATAATTGTATCCTTTTACTCAAAATTGTACACTTCTACATTAGTTTCCACAAGTATGTTTCTGTAAGCTGGTGTTTGTCTCTGTCATGACAGAAACATTTTGCGAGATGTTACTGGGCATCTGAAAGTTGCTGACTTTGGAATTAGTAAGTTAGTAAAAGTAACAAACAGAGTCAGAGAGGACCGGCCCTTGGCATGCGACGAGGCTTCTTGTGAGTGCTAGTCTCTTTCTAGAGATGATTATGCCCCTTTCTAAAAAATCTTCACAAAGATGAATTGATTTCTTCTTTTATGTAAAAAGACTATGACAAGCTTTTGTGTTTGAGGACTTGTAATTATTTTATATTTGATGGTTGGCATTTCCATTTTTCCAGAATGATCCTTCTGAAATTTTCTCTAACCATTTGCTCGGTTCAAATGAGTAGGCCGCTATGTAGCTCCGGAGGTTTTCAAGAATGAAGAATATGATACCAAAGTGGATGTTTTTTCCTTTGCGTTAATCTTACAAGAGGTAATCCCAACTTTATATTGTAACAATGTTGGATGAACGTTTGGTAATTCTAGGACTCCCTTTTGACAGATTGCTTGATAAGTTGATCTTTGTCCTATGTTTTGCTTTAGATGATTGAAGGCTGTCCTCCTTTTCGTGCCAAGAAAGACAACGAAGTGCCTAAATCATATGCGGCAAAGCAACGCCCACCTTTTAAAGCACCTGCGAAGTTTTATGCTCATGGGCTTAAAGAGTAAGTGCCATTGATTTCTTTTAATTGATACTCGGTATTATATCAAAATTTCCCCAACACTTGAATTTCATGATCTTTACTGCATTCTCTTTTTTGTTCCTCCGTTCTCTTTTTTTTTTGGATTTTCGCCCATTTAATCGAGTCGGGTGGGTCGGATATCCATCGGGTAAGGATGGGATTGCCATCCCTATTTGCTATTGTTGCTCAATGTTTGTCAGGGAACACCTTGTGATCATATCTGTAACAACTCTTCAGGTTAATTGAGGAATGTTGGAATGATAAGCCATCCGAACGGCCTACTTTCAAGCAAATAATACCAAGGCTGGAGTCTATATACAACAAATTTGGCCACAAGAGGCACTGGAAGGTAAAATCCCTCTCATCTCTTCTTCCCATAATGTCTCTTTGTAGTTCTATGCCGCGGTTTCTGCATTTTCTCAAGTGATTATATTACATTCTCTTATTGGCACATACAAACGCAGGTGAAACCGTTGAAATGCTTCAATAACTTTGAGGCGATGTGGAAGAAAGACGGGTCTTCTAGCTTGGGCAGTGGAACAAGGTCATCTCGTTCTACCCGCAGCATTTAACCGGTTTTGGATATTTCGTTTGGTCGATTCGATTGTGCATAAAGTCTTCTTTTTTTTTTTCCATTCTTTTTTATTTTTCACCCCCAATAATTTCACCAGTGTTTCCCACTGGATGTGATTTATAGCTCAAATTGGCTTGCAAATATGTCTTGTACTATGTTTATTTTTTAATGTAGAATGCTAACATGCATTCTTACTATACACAATGTCTATACTTGTGCAGTTTTCCAATCTACTCCCTCCGTCCCACTATATTCGTCCACTTTTGACTTTTGGAATTGTTCATCTAAGCATTTTGACTCATCAAATTCTCTCACTGTGTATGCCTAAATATAGTCATGTGTGATCTTGTTTGATTCGTCTTAACATATAGATTATTAATATATAATTTCTATGATTTTTTAATATACAAATTACAAGATAAAATGGATTAAAGAAGTGTATTGGATGGTGTGTAAAAATGAAAATAGACAAATACTCTGAGACGGAGGGAGTATGTGCAATTTGTAAACATCATTTTTTTTGCATGTTTGGTACTCCGAATCATTATATTTATTTTAGAATGTAGTTTTTGAATATGTTGTTTTTATTTTGTTTATTTATGTATAATTGTAAATATTAATAGTTATTGTGTTATCTTGGATACTACTCCCTCCGTCCCATTTTATATTGACCGTTTTGAATTTGAGACATAATTAAAGAAGGAAAAAAATGGTGTTAACTTTCCAAAATTGTCATTACTTTAAAAGTAGCTTTTAAACACAACTTCAAATACATTCTATTCTAGGTGAAGTTATACTTGGACATAGAAGCGATTAATGGGGATGGCCCAAGGGTGGCCTAGGGCCTAGATGAAGTTTATTGTTTAAGTTGAGTTAGGGGCTGTTTGGCAATTTCTGAATATGTAAGTGCTGAACCAGTAAGAGGTCTGAACCATTAAGTGCTGAACCAGTAAGAGGTCTGAACCATTAAGAGCTAGTATATTGCTTAACTATTCAGAAGCAAATGTCTGATCAATTCAGATAAGAGATCTTAACCATTCAGACTCTGTATAATACTTAACCATTCAGAGGCAAATCTCTTAACCATTCAGACATCTGAACCATTAAGAAGCTGAAACAAACAGTCTGAACCATTAAGTGCTGAACCATTCAGACATCTGAACCATTAAGAGGCTGAAACAAACAGCCTCTTACTTTAAGAGCCCTGGCAGCGGCGTTCCAAGCCCATGTCATGCCATGACACCTAGCGGCGTTCCAATCCCATGTCATGCCATGCCACCTAGGATAAAAGATTCTCTTTCCTTGCGTGGAAGCAGCATTCTTCCATGGAGTGCAAGGCTTGGGCGAGGCATCTAATCCTTTTTTTTTTACTTTTCAATTTTTATTTGAGAAAGAATTTTTTTTGTAAAGTAATAGAACTATTATTTACTATCTCCATCTCGCAATAGATTATACTTTTTTCCATCACCTCTCGATATCTTTTGTTTATTTATATGTTTTCATTGATTATTTAATTAAAAAAATTTTGTCACATCTTTTTTTATAAAACTTTTGATGTAATTTTTTAATTTATAAGTTTTATTTTTAATTCTTATACTAATTTTTAAATGAAATGATTTTTAAAAATAGAGAGTTTTTGCATTGTAATTCTAAAATAAAAATCAAAGCTGAGATGAGGGAATAAATAAAAATATGGAGTAGATTATAAAAACATTTTTAATAATTAAAATATATATAAAAGATTATTTATTTGAGAAAATAGAAATATTTTCATGATAAAATATATAAGTAAAATAATTTTTAATTATTCAAATATGGAAAAAATATGAAAAAAAAGTGATGAAAACAATGACTTGCCACTGCAAGGCATTTCACTCCACTCACGTGCCACTCGTTGACTGGACTGTTTTTTTATTGGTTGAAATGCTCCACGTTAGCGTGTGGCATTCCATTTTTGCCTCACCATTGTTCATGCTCTAATAAAGGAAGTGTTTCCCTCATTCCTTGTACTTGTGTTTATTAACTTATTTTTCATAAATTATTTTTAACTTATAAATTATTTATTGGAATATTTTTTGTAAAGTGACTTAAATAAGAGATGAATCTTTTGAGAGTATTCATAAAATGTTAGCGATAATTTTGTAAAAGATTTGGTCAAAACGAGAAAACATAAAAACATTTAGGTTATACGCACTTAAAAATAAGTAATCAAGGACTTATAAATTAAGTAAACTTATAAGCTGTTTTGATCATCTATAAGCTTAGATAAACACCCAAAAAATTAAAAGATACGTGTAAAACATTACTAACTATGAGTGTTGCACATGAAATCAACATTTAAAATTTGATATATCTATATGTTACATTGATAAAGTTCACTGGATACTCATTTTGGATGTCATAATAAAACATCACGATCCCACTACTTTTCATTAAGCTCGTTACCACTCTCGCTGACCAACCCCACAAATCCAACCCCTACCCCATCCTTCTCACTCCTTAACTATTTTGCCGAAATGTTAGGGATAATGTAGCATGTGTGGGGTGAGGAGGCGGTGGCGGGAGGGGAGGATCGAAGTAGGACCCAGTATCTTGTCCAACAGAACATCATAAGATTCTCAAATGATTTAGTGTTACATTATACATGACGTCGATGATCGTTAAAAGATCTCTGTCCATATATCACTTAGACAGATTGTGAGTAACATTGTATGTGATGCTATAGGTACATTAAGGACTCTAAGCTGTAATTTTTATTTATTTTTTTAAATTATTGATAGAGTTTTGTATAAAACTTTTAAATACGCGCATAAGTATATTATTAATTAAATATAACTCACATTTGAAATTTTAAAGACTTTTTTATTTTATTTTATTTAGTGAATTGTCTCTTTGGTGAGTGGGAAAAAACCAATTAAAAAAAAGATTTATTAAAAAAGAGAATAACAAAAACAACTCCGACCTGCCGGATTCGAACCAGCGACCTAAGGATTATCTGCTGATCACAAACCGACTACAGTCCTCCGCTCTACCAACTGAGCTAAGGTCGGATTTGTTAGTGTTCTTCGTTAAAGATTTTGCTATATAAATAAAAACCTTCAAGAGATCATGTTTACTAAATCTACTGACACCAAATTGCCAATGAGGTTGTGGTCTAATGGTACTTAGGGTACCTTTCCACGTCACATGTTCAATTTTCAGTGAAGGTAATAACTCTCAGTGTTTCAATAAATTAAAAAAATATGTATAAACAAATACTATTACAATTGTAATAGAGTTACTAGTTCTAAAAAATAAAACAATTACCAAATCGATGCAAAAAATATCTATGAAGCCTCTATTTAGTATCCCCCGTTCTCAAATAAATGCAACGAAGAAATCCACACAATTTATTCGCTCATCATATCTGGTTCAAATATTCCATCTCACCAACAAAAAAGGGATAACATATACTCCCTCCATCCCAATTAAATGGGTAACAAATGGTAAGTTTATTTTTCACACATTTCTTTGAAATCATGAAATGTAATACGAGTATCTTTTTGTTTAGATATTTAAAATGGAAAATATAAATTTTATTTGAAGACTAAAAAGAGTAAAAAAAAGATAGAATCATAGGAATAGAAAAAGAAAACAAAATTTGGCTCACACCTACCTCCCAAAATATGTTGAACCTAGAATTCCTCCTTCCCAAGCTAAACTCGCATATAACGTGAAACTATTATGTCACTTTTGTTTGATTTTGATTTGTAAAATATACCTAGCTAATAATCAAAAGACACCAATGAATCACGTTACCATTTTAGGTTAAGATTCTTTTTTCAGGAGATATGGAGCACAAGTTTAATACTCCGTAATATGCATGAGATGAGAAAGACATAGTGGACTGTTTGGTAACACCTTTGCGATTTTGAAATATGAAGGGCTTGTTTTGGTATAGCATTTTCAGTTAGCGTCAGCGTTTTGGATAAGATTTTAAAGGTGCAGATTAATTTTGAAAACAGTAACGCTAAACGCTACTCGTAGATAGCTTTTTCAAAACGCTGACGCCTGACGTTATTCCCAAACATGCCTGAACACGCTGTGTGACACTATTTTAATGGTAGTTGCATCTGATTTTAGCATTTTTGTTACTTTAATCAACACCATGAAATTTATCTAAAATACTATCAGATATTATTTCAGTCTTTCAGACAAAGTTGAGGAGCAAAACAAAATCACAACCAAACTCATTAAACCGCATGACCTAAAGATCGTTGGAATACCCTAATTGGAATTAATTTAAGGTTTATCCTAAAATAAGAGATGTGTTAGACACACATCTTAATTTGTTGTACCTGTCCCGTTAAATTGCGTATATATCCAATGCAAGTCCACCCATATTTGTGGGACTATTAGAAATAAAATAATGCCCGAGATACACCAATTTATGTCTTATCTGTACACTATTAACTTTCAAAGTATATTTTCTTTGCTCTTATTTTGATTACAAAACAAGAATTACGAAGTAAAATTTTATAATTTTAAAAATTATTTTATTTACAAATTGATCCATCAATAAAAAATAAAAATTATATCTTAAAAAATTATACAAAAGTTCTACAAAACAAAAATATTTTATTTTATCAAATAATCAATGAAAATAAACAAACAAACAAACAAAAAATATCAGAAAAAAAGAAAATAAAATTGTAATACAAATGGTGACGGAGGAATTATTCTTTATTATTCATTCATTAATATTTTGTAGCAACACTAATATTGCTTGGTTAATAACATTAGGGTACAATTAGGGTACACCATACCTCTAGCTTTTTTTGTTAAAAACAAGGTTATGCTAGGGGTTTACCAAGATTTGTATTTAATTTGTGTATTAAGTGTATCACAGATTCACAGACACACATAGATATTAATTGTCTGTGTATTGTAGAGACATGTGTTGTCTATTTGTGTCTATGATATACTTGGTGTACATATTTAAAAGTTTTGGTGTACACCAAACTTTATTGTATATATAATGGTATTCTTTCTTCTTGTGAAGATATCTGTATGAAAAGTCTAAATCTTTACTCTTTAATTCTTCATTTGGTTTTATTGTATCTCATATTAAAGAAATTGTTGTTCGTTTTAATAATTTGAGCTTCACTTTTATTAAGAGATCTAAGAATTATATTGTCCAATTTGTAGCTAGGGAAACTAGTTCTGTGTCTCGTCATGTTGTTCCACACATCTCGTGAACACTACTATTTCTCATGATATGATGAATTGAACTTTGGTTGTGAAATGAAAAAAGACTAAGGTCATGTTCCTTTGAGTTAGAAAAATTAACTTCTAACTTCTTCCAATTACTCCGTATTTTTTAGTTTCTTCCAACTGTTTCCAACTTCTTTTAGTTCCTTCCAACTACTTATTGAACTCAAATTATATCATATCAGATCAAGTTATATCAGATCAGATTGGAAACATCTTTAAATATAACTACAATCAAATCAGACTACATTAGATAATTTAAGAATTTATTCCAATCAAATCAGGTGAAGAGAACAAACTCTTAGTTATGTTTCACTCCATAAAATTTATAGGGGAGTACTTTAAAAAAATTAATTGTATCCTTTTTTGAATGTTATGGACTCTATTGCAATTTAGTATCTATTCATACGTTGAACAATCTAATGATACACAAAGAGTCAATGCCTCCGCCTCTGTTGGGCCTAGAACTTGGGTGAACTTCTTCACGAATCATGAGAAGTAGGCTTCCCACTACTCAAGCCAAAGTTCATTGTATCATCAAGAATAATGAATGAAGTTAAATATACAAAGATACCTGCAAATATTGAAGTTAAATATACAAATATTACATGATGTAAAATACTACATGATGTAAAATATACAATAATACACAAAGAAACCTACTCTATAAGGTAAAATATATAGAAAGTATCAAAATAAAATTTTCATGTTATTAACTTAAAATATGACTTTTGTCCTATGGTAATTTGACATTGTAAGTTGTTATTATGTAGTACTTTTTGCTATTACCCCTTGGTTCTCATAACACTGGAAACCAATATCATGGGATGACCTGGGGGTGCTCCGGTGCCCGTTCGTAAAATTGACGATTCCTATTAAATAATACTTCCGTCCTAGAATATTTATCCGATTTAGACTTCTTTAGTCAAAATTGATAAACTTTGACCATTAATTACATAAAATTCATATTATATATTGATACAGAAATAGTGTCATTACATTTATTGCATAAAATATTTTCAAAATATGCTTTTATCTAATCAATATATAACGTAATGTTTATATTTATTTATAGGTGAAATATCAATTTTAATTGACTATAATATGAAAAACTAAACAAATACCCTAGATGGAGGGAGTAAATGGATAACTACAATGGATAAATGAGGATGGTCAGAGTTGATAAGAGGTAATTTAAGTATCTTTAATACATCCATTCTTTTTTAAAAAAGCCTTCTTAAATAGAAGTAAAATACAAGAAAAATAATAGGATGGGAACATATATGCTTTAATCTACTAAATAACAAGTGTGATGCCACTATGGTATAGAAGTGTGATGGTAGTGTAATAGAAAAAAATAAAATTGGTTGGTTACATGTGGTGGATCACCGGTCAACATTGGCGATCAGCAGCGCCTTAGCAACCCACGACGTTGGGTGACGGCCGGAGGCACTCGAGCGACCCACGATAGTGGCAGATAACATTGTGGTAGTTTCTTTTTAAAGATAAGAGTCCATTCATATTAAATTTTTAAAGACTAGCATTCATATTTTGGTATTTTTGTATTCATTTACTTCTATTTAAAGAATTCTTTCTCCTTTTTAACAGTCGTGGGGAGGACGATCGCCAGGGCCCATTCTTGGAGGGGGGAATCATTTTTGTTGTATATATATGTAAGCATCCCTGATTTATATTTTTTTTTAAAAAAAAAGAGTCCTAAATCTAATAGACTATGGAGAAATTTGATATTTTATTATTTCATTATAATACATTAAGTCATTTTTTCTATGTCGGTCAGGGCCCCTGATTCCTCGGAGATTTTCAAAGTCTTTCTTTTTATTTATGGTCAACTTGCATGTGCGCCAAAGGCCCGTTTCAAGCACGGGAGAAAGTGAGGCCCACCTTGGGGAGACAATTGATGTGTCTATGGCCAAATACATATACGGAGTAGTATCTACAGTACATATAATCCTGCACGCCCATCTTTCTCCATTTCATTACATGCCACCAAAAACATAGATACAACCCATAGATATATAGACTTTGGGAGAGAGACACAGAGAGAGAGAGAGAGGAAGAAGAAGAAGAAGAAGAAGAAGAAGAGATTTTTTTTTTTTAGAGATTTTAGATTAGTTTGAGGGATGAGTAGTTTATTATTATCATTATTATTGTTGTCTCCAGGAGGAGCTCATCTTCCCTCTGCTTATTCAATTTGCAGTGCTGCAGCAGGAGTTGCAGGTAAATTCATCAATTTCCCGGTTTTACCCCTCTCTAAATTTATGAATTTCCCCAGACTTCGACTTCATTTCTTTCATTTCATATTTACACCAATCTGATGGATAAATTTAAAAAAAAAATTGGGTTCATTTTCGTGTGCTTTGTTGATTGGAAATTTTAAAAAGAAGGATTTTTTTTTCAAAGCTAATCTCGGGGTAGATTTATTTATTTATTTAAATTTTTGGGCCTTTTAACTTTTAGCATCTTCTTGAAATGGATATTCCCATATCCCAATGCATTTCTCACCTTTTAACATTGAGAAATGCTAGATTCACAAACTAAATTTTTACAAATTTCACAAGCTTATTATTCGTGAACTTTAATAAAAAAAAGTGAAGTAGTCTAAAATAAATTTAAAATGAGAATTTAAGCCCGAAATGGAAAGTTTGTGAAATTTGTGACCATTTGTTTGTGAAACAACATTTTGCTTGTTGTTTACACTTTTCACTCATGGAAAATGTTTTGGTGGAGGGAGCAGGTGACTATCTCCCCTCTTTGTCCTTTTTTTAATACTCCTTCCCAAATTAAATGAGGATCTTACAATTGTTTGATAAAATTAAATAATCATGTCACCACATGTCTTACACGGAATAGAATATTTGGTGTAATTTTTAGATATATAAATTTATTTTAAAATTCTACATAATTTTCATATAAATTTAATTGAAAATAGTTTGAGTATGTCAATTGAATTTAATTCATTATCTAATTCTTTTTTTAACACTAATAACTCTATTACAATGTATAGTATCTGCTCGTACATTCTCAACCTATTGAAGTACATATAGTTACTCCTCCACAGGAGTTCGAACACGTGACCTCCCAATCTCCTAGTTAGGAGAGTCGCCTTTGGACTACAAGGTCTTTGGCATTCATTATCTAATTCCAATGGACACTTTATTATCTCTTTTTTTTCTCTAACTTTTGATACTTAGACATAATACTAATATTTTTTTTCTTAGGAGGAATATATTTGTGTGTTTGGTATTGTATCTCTCTTTTCTAAACAAATAACAATCGCTATGAATTTCAAATTAGGAGGTGAATATGAGGCAGAGGGAGCATTATAAAGTGCTTATACATTTTGCATTTGTCAAATGCAGGGAATGTCTGTGCATTTGTGTTGTTTGTCTCACCCATGTAAGTACTCTATAACCCTGAAATAGAAGCTAGATTGTTGTTCTCTATTTGACATTAGCTTTAGCATTTAGCTTCAAGATTTTGAAAATGCCATCCTACAGTATCTTTTAGCATTAGCATTTTCGGTTATCCAAAACCCTAACTTTAATCACAGACATTGTTCCCAAACGAAGCTTTAATCGTATTTGTGTGTAGTTGATGTTGAGTATTTTGCATCGGTTGTTTATTGGTTTTGAGTGTAAGTGTGAGATAAACTTCACATCTTGAAGATCCACTTGGTCCNAGAATGCCCCCCCCCCCCCCACTCGATGGGGCATCCCCTTTGGGACCAGTTTGGCCCCATTTATATACCCTTAGAGGGTGTTTGAGTTTGTGGTAGATTCTTGAAAAGGCAAAAATCATAAGTAGAAGCACAAAGTACTTATTCTTAGCTTTGCTAAAAAGTACTTTTGGAGCATATTTTACACTCCTGAAGCAAGCTATAAACTACTATAAAAATAAGTTCATTGCCAAACATGTTAAACTACATTTTGAAAAACCAAAAGTTCAAAAACATTTTTCAAACGCAACCCCAAACACCCTCTAAGACCAGGGTTTGTCTGATGAGTTCAGTATATAAGTGTGAAGTAAACCCAACCTCTGACTTAATCTTCCCTCATTTCAGACCAACGTTCAAGAGAATAATCAGAAGCCAATCAACAGAGCAGTTTTCTGGATCACCTTATATGTATGCGCTCTTGAATTGCTTAATATGTCTTTGGTATGGCACGCCAATCGTTTCTCCCGGCATCATATTGGTTTTCTCTGTCAACTTCATTGGAGCCATTTTCCAGTTAGTATATATCACTATCTTCATTCTATACGCAGATCAAACAAAAAAGGTTAGTCTTGTTTCTTATTTTGATGCATCTTAGGGTATGTTTGGATCCCACAGACTGCTAGGGGAAATGGTAGAGGGAAGTTATTTCCCTAGCATTTTCCAAGCTCCAAACGGACCCTTAATGGTGTGTAAAATTATGTATGACTTAAAAAACATTAACTGTTTCTTGCAGTTAAAAATGTTGGGATTGTTGCTGGGCATTTTTGGTGTGTTTGGAGCTATAGCTTCTACCAGCTTGTGTGCATTTGAGCCTCCGGAGCGACAGATTTTCATTGGATATTTGTCGGTCCTTTCTCTTATCTCCATGTTTGCTGCTCCACTATTTGTCATTGTAAGTTAGCCCATAGCAACGCGAGCGTTTGTTAGAGCATAAGACCTTTTCCAGACTTACAACTACAAGCCTGAGGCTTTTGGTTGAGTTGGTTCCTTAACATGGTATCAAAGTCTTGCTGATCTAGAACAAGAAAATAATCCTGCATGCACATGTGCCGACAAGTACAAGTTTAACTTTTGGTTGAATTGGTTCCTTAACACCGTGTTTTATGCAGATTCTATCCTCTCTTTAGGCCTATTTTGTGATGATATCTTTATTTATTTATTTTATTTATTTATTTTGCTTTGCAGAATTTGGTGATCAAGACGAAGAGTGTTGAATACATGCCGTTTTATCTCTCACTTGCTACGTTTCTGATGAGCCTTTCTTTCTTTGTATATGGGCTGTTCGAGTGTGATATATTCATTTCTGTAAGTATTACTGCTTTTTTTCGTTCGTTCCAAAATGATCTTCTCTTTGCTTCCTAGTAAAACATTATGTGGTACAACAAACCTAGTAAAATCACACAAAAAACAGGGCCCGGAAGTGTGTGCACGCATATGTTACCCCTAATCAACCCCTATTCATTGGGTGTCCTCTCACATGAAGGGATGCCCTCATGCCCATTAAAACTTGATGCTCTCATGCCCTCGTAGGAGTTATCGGAAGTCTTATATGTTTGGTTTGTATTTTTACCTCTCCACTACCCCTTGTAGCAAGGATAAGGTCTAGCCTGCGCACACATCCTCTCCATATCTTCCTACTTTTTGTGTGATTTTACTGGGTCGACACTAAGATGAGCGTTTTTTTTTTAAATTGCTTTCTTAAAGAATGTGTATTTTGGGGTGGCATGATCAGGTCCCAAATGGGATTGGACTAGTTCTCGGGGTCCTGCAGTTGGGGTTGTACTTCTACTACAGCGAAAACTCCGAGGAAGAATCATCAAGAAGAAGACACCTGATAGAGGCTTGTGCATGACAAAAAAATCACTCTGTTGGCATTTGGCAATCAAGAGCCTGGTTTTGTTCCTCGGATTGCCATGTTCATCCCCCAGAGGATTTCTCATATTCTTTGCATAACCCGACGAAGGGTCTGCCTTAGTGATGAAAATAAAGCTCGGGTCGATTATATATATATATATATATATATATATATATATATATATATATATATATCTTTGGTATATATTTGTGAACCATGGGTATTAAGAGGCTAAGAGCTGAATGCTTAGGTCAATTTTTGTTGTTGTTGGCTGCAGTGTATTTGTTTAGACCAGAGATTGGTTTTGTGTTTGTATATTAATTGTATCCATTGTGTAATTGTTTTGTTAAATGATGATTGATTGATAATCCTCTTAGGGCCTTTTTTTCTCTTTAAGAAGAGGATGAAGAGTATTTGAAAAAATGACTTTGCCACTTTAATGTGGCACTTGGTTTCCATGTTTATTTATATTTTATTTTGATAAAGGCGTCGTCGTGTAACTTGTTACTCCATTTGTCCCAAAAAGAATTACACTCTTCACAAAGTTAACTTTTGTTTATTTATACGTTGTGATTGAATATTTGATAAAATAAAATATTTTTGTCACCATGTACTTGGTTGTCATCAACTCGAGCATTTAAGTATAGTGTTTTCAAAACATTATTTAATGATAGTGTTTAGTTTTCCAAAAGTTATTTTGTACACAGTAAAGTAATATGTCATTTGCCAAAATAAACTTCTCACGAGATTAATTAATTTAGAATAGAGTGGAGTAAAATTAGTATGTGGTGAGGTTAGTCTTTTGGTGGAGTGTGACTATCAATCTATCACCCCAATTCTAAATTTCGCACTTCTCTTAAAACCTTTTTCCTACTTATTATTTATATAATCAAATTTTATTTTCTTCTTTTTTTATTTTTCATTTGATAAAATTGTATAGTTATACTCCGTATTATCTTTTATGTATAAAATATTTATATAATGTTTAAATAAATAATTTTAATTTTTTAACATTCATATATTACCGAGTAAAGTATATTCAATCAAAACTACAAAAGTCAAAGATACAAATAGAAATAGAGTTTTAGGATGGATGGTGGATCTTAACACGTGATCTACACCCCCTCAAATTGCCAAAATGTCAATTCATATCTATTGGCAAGGGATTGGCGAGACATACACGAAAGCAAATCCTTTTTGGATTCTGCTTTATTTAATTTATTTATTTTTGGTTATAGTGAGTTTTGGTAAAAATAAAAATTTACTTTTTTGTCATTCTCTCTTCTTATATTAAGAGGGCTTTTTCTCTTGTAATGGACAAAACCACAAAAATATAGAAATCTTTCTCGATATAATATTCTAACATGGTATCAGAGCTGAAATTCTGAGACTTTTTTGATCTCATTGCCGACGACAAATAGTCGCCGTCTTTGGAGATGACCGACAAACGAGAGGACAATCCATTCTCTAAAGTAGCCACCTCCGCGGTGGTTTGGACAGCAACGATAAACAATTCACCAAAGTCAGTCCTTATAAGTTGATCTGTAGACACATCACTTAAATCAAATTGACTAGTGGTAATTATGAAGAATGAACACCAGCTATTTGAATTGCCCCCCGTGTAAAAGAAAAATTAGATTCATTGATGGATCCATACCCCAACACGAAACACCCAAAGAAAAAAATGAAGAATGGTGGGTTGTGAACACCATGCTCGTGTCTTGTATCTTAAACACGATTGATGCCTCCCTGCGAAACCCCATAATGCAAGTAGAGGAGGCGGTCGAATGATTGAAGGACATCAAAGATCGTTTATCTATTGCGAATGGACCACGAGTAAACCAACTGAAAAAGGAGTTGGCAAACTGCAAACAGAACGGACAATCAGTTGTCTCATATTTTTCTTGATTGAAAAGTATATGGGATGAACTGAATAATATTAAGAAGACACCGATGTGTAAGTGCCATGGTTGCAAGTGCGGGATCACCAAAACAATTGAGCAGCAAAAGGAAAATGATAAGGTTCACCAATTTCTGACAGGGATAGATAATGAAAGATATGGAGACTTGAGAGCAAACATCTTGCACGTGGAGCCTTTGGCGCCTTTTAATCGTGTTTATTCCACAAT
This sequence comes from Cuscuta campestris, assembly GCA_900332095.2. Classification (NCBI taxonomy): domain Eukaryota; kingdom Viridiplantae; phylum Streptophyta; class Magnoliopsida; order Solanales; family Convolvulaceae; genus Cuscuta; species Cuscuta campestris. The sequence continues at coordinate 1,280,281 of OOIL02006272.1, forward strand.
TATTCAAATAGAGAGTGTTTTAAAAATTACTGAAGATGATGTGAAAAATATTGTGAGATTGATTGTTATCATTGATATGCCAACAAGGAACTGAAGTGGAAACACTGCGGGATTACTGGACATGAGATCAATGAGTGTGTTTACCCAGGGCCGGCCCAAGGGTGGGCCGAGCAGGCCACCCGTTCCGGGCCCAATGTTGTAAGGGGCATAGTTTTTTCATATTTTGCATAATATATATATACAAATTTCGTACTACTCTTATATAAAAATAGAATACCCAAATTGGGTAGAGTGAGTTGTAACGAGATATTCCATCCACTTAAGCTACCAAATATGTTGGTACATAACTCACGCAATAAAATATATATTTATTTTATTGATTATAACAAAACTTCCAATTAATTAGAAAAAGAAACACTAGTATCTAATATATTTGTTGAGGCCGGTTCTAGAGCCACTGGAATCTAGTGGCTACGGAAGCCACTGCCCCCCTACGGAGCTCCGTTCATGAAACTGATGATTCCTACCTCCTCTAACCCCCCCGGTAAACCCCCCGCCAAGTCTCGACCCAAACTACTCCTCCCACCTACGTCACCGGGGGGGGTTAGAGGGGGTAGGAATCATCAGTTTCATGAACAGAGCTCCGTAGGGGGGGTAGTGGCTTCCGTAGCTACTGGATTCCAGTGGCTCTAGAACCGGCCTCTTATTTAGTAAACTTATAAAACAAGTTTTAAAAATAAACAAATAAAATTATTTATGTTTTATTTTGGATTAATATGAATACTTATACCTAAACAATATTTTTTCAAAAAAAAAACTAAAATTTCATCATCAATAAAAATTAAGAATATTTAGCAATTATACCTTAATATATTAAAACAATTATTTTCTTCTTCTTTTTCTCATCCCAATCAACTACATTTAAATGTAAAGTTCTACATACACATTGCAAAAATATTACGGAGTATATAAAAATACATTCCCTAGTCTTTACTTTTTTCTAAAATATGACTATTGCCTTACTATTTTAGTTTTGTTAGATACTCATTAACTATATTTGATAGTAATAAAAAATAATACAAATAGTAATTGAAAAACTATGACGACATATGTAAAATGATATCGAATATTAAATGGAAGAGTGAAAAAACAAAATATAATATCTAATACTATAATATAAAATAGAGTAATTTACCTAAATAGGAATAAAACATAATGACTTTCCCAATATAGGACCATATGTTTTTATTTCCCAATGTAGGACCTTTGGTCATTATTAATTAGTCATTATTCAAGTAAATGTCCATCATTACTGGACATTATTTCTCCCACTAAGACATTATTAAGTCCTATTTAGGGAATAAAAAAGTTTAAGTCCTAGATTAGGAAAATCATTATGTTTTAGTCCTGTTTAGTGCAAATTTTAGTATAGAATATTATTCTTTTAATTATAGTTAACCAAACCATTGACCCTCGAATTGACCGGTTAAATCTTGACCTACTAGCTCGCCCGATTCGATGTCTGATCCAATTTTCAAGATATTGGTTTGGGAAAGTAAGAAGAAATAAACCATTTGCTATAATTTTGTATGTGATTTATTTATTTTGTTACATAGTATTATACTATTATGTTAATGTTTATTTAAATATAATTAGCTTATACACTTTAATTCGTTAAGATATTAGGAATAAGACCTTTAAGGCCTCTTTTTCTGTCTCGGCCCAGGCCATCGAGTTCTCGGGGACAGCCTTGTGTTTACCTGCAGGTTATCTCGAATGGTGGGGTGATCGATCCCGGGTCCAAAACCGAGGAGGCCGCGATGGGATGAGTCCTGGTGGCTGTCAAGGGGGTCGAGGAGGTTCAGCTGGTCGGGAAAACCACAGCAACACATGGGTAAATTGATGTACCGATGGCAGTTAGGTGTCCAGTGGTGGCGGTACCCATGGTGGGATGACTGCCTTCATAACAAGAATGGGAGAATCAGGTAAAGGAATGAAGCTTTTTATTTCTGAACAATAAAAGGCGATGGAAATGCTAAAAGAAAAAGATACACCTCTTGAAAATAAATTCTCAAGTAATTGTGTTACTTGCTGAATTATAGACAATGGATTAAATGAGCATATGACACGAGATGAAGAGTGTTTGATAAACATTGAACAAACGAAGATTTGCTCAGTTGGCCTGCCCAATAGAGAGAATGTCGTGGCTCAATTATATATAATACTAAAACACATATTGTTTCTCTAAATAAGACCAAAATCTTTTAATTGTATTTATAGGATCCATTTAATTCTTTAATTAATTAATAACACCAAAATAACACCCATCATTTACTAAATTATCCTTGCACATAATTATTAAATCATAACCCGAAACCCTATATCATTATCTATAGCTTCTTCCTATTCTTCCTAGCCGCCACACAATTTAAAAAAAATACATCTTTCTTTCTTCTTTTTATGAGGCTATGATGATGGCCCAATAATCTTTACACATAATTATTAAATCTAATAAAATTATTTTTGTATCAACATCTAATACTATTTTTATTTAATTTTAGTTAAAATTTACTAATTTTGACTAAAAAAATAAAAAATAAACAAATACTTCGGAATAGAAGAGGTATATTAAGTTCAAAGTTCAAACCCACTATTTCACATGCGGACTTTTGTGAACGGATCGGATACCCGGACATGTGATCGGGTCTAAGGAGTAGTAGTGTAGCACCATCAAAATTATTGGTTCTCTTTTCCTACTTGGAAACCCCGGAATCGCCCCTCAAATTGCCGAAGACCCAAACCAACCCAGGGGGTAAACATGTCATGCCAAAAATAAGTCGGCTGCCCAGGAGACCGCAACGCGTCACGGGAAAAGGGGGGGAGGAAAAAGATCGAGCGGTGGGGGAGAGCGAAATCAAGAAACCCTAAAAACCTCACTCTCTCTGTTTTCTCTTTCTCGCTCTCTCTGTGCGTCTTCTACCGCCGCTTCAGAGGCCAAAGGGGTCGGGCGCTCCAGCCCCTCGCGTCCATGGCTCCCGCGTTTTGCGATGTTCGGTGATTTGGGTCTGGGTCTCGGCCTGATTGTGCTTCTTGCGCGTGAGTATAATCTTATCCATCTTCGTGTTCTTCGATGCGGTTTGGGATGTGAGCTTTCCTAGATTTGTATATGTGATTTGGGTTTTTTTTCACATTTTGTGGCATTTTGGTTTCGGCGAGTCCTAGGGTTTTTTTCGATCGGCCGTCGATCAGAATCTATGAAATCGTCGTTAACGCTCTGAAATTCGTCATCTTTCGTTTTGTCAATTGATTTGTCTTCTGAATTGCGGAGTTCTCTTTAATTTGTAGTTTGCTTCTCGTGTTTTCTTAATTTTTACTCATCTATTTCTGTATTTTAATGTTCTTGAAGTCCTTGGTTTTTCTGTGGCTTGAGTATTTTATGATTTTTTCTTCCAAAATTATATACTACTCCGTATTTTTTAGTGTTTGGCCTGTAAAGTTTGATTATATTTTAATTAATTCTTGTTGGTTGATATTGATATTTTCTTTCTCTTTTTTTTTTGTTTTTTTTAAAGCCAAGACCTAGCGGCCTGGTAAATTTGGTTAGATTTTTTATATTAAAATTAAATTTTATATTTTGCAACAAATGATTATGCAGCAGTACGATATAATCATTAGATGTCTTATCAGATATATGGTGCTAAGTACCAGTCAGGAAATTAAAGGGGTTTTTAGCTTTAATTCCCCAACAATGGTGGTGACTGAAACTGTGGTGAAGAGGCTGAAAATCAAGATCGGCACCAAAACAGTTGGAACTCACTGTGAAAGAGATGCTCATGAAAATGAGGTGAAGATCATCACAGATGATGCACAAGATCGACACAATTTTTCGAATGAGAAAAACAAGCCCGGGATGAGTATAAAGCTCAAACTACCTGTACCAGCCAACTCTTATAAGAGAGGACCTCAAGTAGCACTCGATGCTGAAAAAGTGAAGAGGCGGAAAATGGACCGGAGTATAAAACAGCAGTGTGGAAGCATTCTTGAAGTGCTAATGTCTCACAAAGAGGGATGGCCTTTCCTGCATCCTGTAGATCCTGTTGCTTTCAACATTCCCGATTATTTTGATATTATCACTAAACCTATGGATCTTGGCACAGTCAAATCAAAGTTAAAAGACAACGCGTACTTCACTGCAGAGGAGTTTGCTGCTGATGTGAGGCTGACATTTGCTAATTGCATGAGATATAACCCTCCAGTTAATGCATTTCATGTAATGGCAAAGGAGTTGGATGAGATTTTCACTAGAAAATGGAAATTGGTGGAGACAAAGTTGAAACGCAAGAGTGGAAGTGCAGAAACTAATAGCCTATTGAACCCTAATGAAAAAGATTTTCAAGACTCAAATATATCATGCCATAGGAAAGACCCTTTGCATGCCAATTTGATGAGAGCAAAGAAGTTGATGCGGATGGAGGACAAACAAAAGTTGAAGGAGGAGCTTACTGAGTTACTAAGGGGAAAGGTTATTGATACTATGCAGAGCATCCTTCAAAAGTTTGGGGTGGCTATGAGGGGAAAAGAAAATCTGAAGGTTGACATAGAAACATTGGATGATGAAACCTTATGGGAGTTAAAGAGGGCGTTGAACACAGCATTGGATGCCAGGGCTGGAAAGGTAAACTTTTTTACCTAATGATTGTGCCATGTGATAGTCTCGCTTGGTTTCTTGGATTTGTTAATGTCTGATAATGTGTCTTTTTTGTTTCTCCATGTTATGATAATTCACTTTTTGGTAAAAAAAATATCGTGCTGAAAATTTGAGGTTTCACAGCCTTGTCATTGATGTTTTGGTATGCAGGCTGAATCTGCAGAAGTGACACATGTCCTTTCTGGGAAAACTAGCCAAAAAGGCACGATTGATTGATGTCATTGAGATATTTCTGTGTACTTCATAGTTTTCTTACAGTAGTTAATCCAAAAATCAAAATTTCTTGACCGGTTGAACTTTATTGGCCCTGCAGATATTGAGCCTCCTGTGAACTCTGTTGATTCGAAGCATGAATCTTGTGGTAGTAGTCTGCATAAATGCTGTGCACAAGGGGTTGGTGGGCAAAAGGAAATTGAAAGTCCTAGCTCCGACCATTCATCATGTGCCACAGCTACCACTACTGGTAACAATTGTCTTTTTTTGGTATACGTTAGTTAAGTTAAAAAAAATCCCTAGGGTTGGATAAAATGACCAATAAACCACTTGACCAGTCAATTTTTTCATAAATGACATGGATAGTAGTTTAATGTAAATTTTACAATTTTTACTCTACTTAAAGAGAAATTAATGGTCAAAATTTGGCACAGATTTTCCTAAAGACTCAACATTTTGGGACAAATAGAGTAGAACACTATGATATCAAGAGGAATTGACTGCTTAGGGACTACATTATTCTTGTCTCAACTATTCTTTTTTAAAAAGCTCAGACATGTTACTTACTTACTTGATGATATATGATCACAATAGAAAAAGTCATGAAGGTCTATATGTAATTCATATAATCTTTAGGGTTTGTTTTGTACTCCGTAATTTGATGCTGTGTTCCAAAACATGTAGAGTTTAATCTGCACCTTCCTACTTGATAACACATTTTTAAATGCTTGTTAATAGGTTGCACTTCATTTGGTGATGCTCAGCTTTCACCAGCAAAGGCCTTACGTGCTGCCATGCTTAGAAGCCGGTTTGCTGAAACGATTTTCAAAGCAAATCACAAGGTTCTCCTCATGCCTCATCTAGGGAAATTTTTTTCTGTGGTATTGTGCATTATTTGATCATAGGAAGGACATAGCATGATTTTTTGTTTTTTTTGGTTTTGATGTTCAGGATGATGTGGTTGATCCGTTGAAGCTGCAGCAAGAAAAAGAGCGACTACAAAAGCAGCAGCTTGCAGGTAGAGACGTAAATGAATCGAACATTTTTTGTTCGATTCGTGATTCGTATTCGTTTAAGGTGATTCGTATTCGATTTTTACAAATCCGAATACGAATACGAATCTGAATAAATATTCGAATCCTTATCGAATACGAATATGAATCAAGGGTATTCGATTCGTGAGTTTGACAAATATATTCGGAATATAAATCTAATTATATAAATTATATATATATGTGTGTGTGTGTGTGTGTGTGTGTATATATACACACACACATATATATATATACATATATATGTATATGTGTGTATATATATATATATATATATATCAAATGGTTATAAAATATTTTAAAATCTAAATGAACTGAATAATTTTAAACGAACCGAATACGAATCTAAAAAAATATTCGAACCAAATTCGAATTCGAATTCGATTATCACTATATCTTAACGAATATGAATATTTTTCTTGAATATTCGATTCGATTCGGTTCGTTTACAACCCTACTTGCAGGTATAAAAAGATTGTGTTCACACTGTTTTCAACCTTTTGGATTTAGCGAAGAGCTATTTTTACTTGTTGTACAGATACACTTCTGCTTGAGCTTTTTGGGGGGGGGGGTGTCTATTGGAAACAAGCGTAGGGGCAAGGTTGTCGCACCCAAACCCTACTTTTTGTGGGATTTTATTGGATTTTTTGTTGTTTGTACAGATACCACCTCTATGGGGAAGGCGTTTAGTTTCATTTTGTACACTAAGATTACATAGTTCATAATGTAGACTTTTGATTCTTGTGCATGCCTTATTTTTTATTCACTCGCTATCACTCTTTGTTGCTTCAAAAGAGTTGGGGAATAAGGACTTACAAATGTTTTTTTGTTTAACGGAGAATCTTTTTCCCAGGAAGGGGGTCATTCTTTTTGAATGATATTCTCTGTAAATATATAATATGGGTGTATAAAAAAAAATTGGTAACTTTTGGTGCCATTATAAGCGTAGTGATATATGTGTATGTATGACAATAATATGTAGAACAATTATAATGAGAAGAGGAAACTAATAAAATCACTGTTCCTCCACTTCCCCCCCCCCTCCCTTCTATAACTCCCTCAACCACTTACAAAACACTCCAGTACTTCCAAATTTTCTTTTTGAATCTTTTTTTTCTCGATCTGACTGAAATATCATGAATTGCAGAGAAAGCCAGGATTGAAGAACAAATAAAAGCTGCTGAAGCATCTACACGAATGAAAGCAGAGGTGGAGTTGAAAATTCAAAGGGAGAAAGAAAGGGAAGCGGCCAGGATTGCATTGGAGAAGGTATGCTTGATTCAATCATCCTCCCCCACCCCTCCCCCCTCCCAAAAATCAATCCCCGGTTTTCCCATTACAATGGTGGAAAAGAGTGAAATGATTTGGAAGCAAAAGCAAATATGTGTAATTCTGTTTTTCACGCCACAATGTTATTTGGAGCAGATGGAAAGAACAGTTGATCTTGACGATAATTTGAAGATACTCAAAGATCTTGAGGGGCTATGTCAATGTCCACCTTGTGATGGTCTGCTTGGCAATGGGGGTGGAGTGAATCTTTCTTTATCGAGAAACACGCTAGAAAGGCTTGGATTGTACATAAAGGATGAAATTCTGCAAGAAGATGAAGCAGTTCTGAATGAAGAAGATGAAGCAGTTTTGAATGAAGAAGATGAAGCAGTTTCGAATGAAGATGGTGAAGAGGGGGAGATTCTCATCTAAAACTACACATCCCCATCATGGTCTCTCTTTTTCGTCATCTGTCTATATGTTGTGTTGTTGTTATTATTATTATTGAGGGGGGAAAAGAGTATGCAAGCGGTTATAATGTTATGTTCCCTTGGGGAAGTTGAATATTGCTGTGGAAATTGCTTGCTCAACAATGGCTAATGATGAGATGGGGCAAAAATGTGCTGTCATTAGGGTTAGAAAAATTTGTATATTGATTTTTTTTTTGCAATATAAGCTTAATGGCAGATGCCTTGTGTTAGTATTTTGATCTTTTCCTTGCTTCACATTTTCATCTCAATTTTCTCCACATATGTTTGCACATAATACACAAAGTGTTACTTCCCCTTTTCCCAAATTGAATTGTCTGTTTCAATTTAAAAAATTTACTCCCTCCGTTCTTAAAAACTCTTCCTCTTTTATTTTTTTCACTTCCAAAAAAACACTTCCACTTTTTATTAAAAAATCATTTTTACCCTTACTTTTTCATACCCTACCTATCACATCATACTTTTTCTCTAATACTCAATCAATCACATTTTACTTTTATCCATCAGATCAAAGGCAAAATTAGAAGTCAATTACAATTTAACACTTCCTTATTTTTACACAAAGTCAAAGTAGGAACACTTTTATAAAACGGAGGGAGTATTAAAGTTTTTTTCAATACCATTTATATGAGAATTGAGGTGTAGAAAACAAAATTTATGAACTTAAAAACTATCAAGTACATTGAATGTTCTAAAAATAAAAGATGACATGATTATATTATTTTATCAAATGATTGAAACAAATTTTAAATCAGATAATTTAAATTGAGAAAGGAGAGTAACACTTTGTGTATTATGTGTAAACATATGTGGAAAAGATTGAGATGAAAATGTGAAGGGAAAGATCAAAATACTTACACAAGGCATCTGCCATTAAGCTTATATTGCAAAAAAAATTGAAAGAAAGTGAATGAAATTTGACTTTGTAAATAGTAAACACACAACTTACTTTGGGACGGAGAGGTATTTTTTGGGGGTTGTGGCATTGCCAAATACATATTATCTATCTAAACTTAGCATTGTTATTATGCGTGGAGTGCGACTAAGGAAGCATAAACTCCATCCTTGATATTCAAAAGCGCATCATGCCTTCCTTGCTCTGCAATCACTCCATCCTTGACCACTGCGATCAGGTCAGCACCTGCAATTGTGGTGAGGCGATGAGCCACGATGATGGTGGTCCGGTTCACCATAACCCGGTCTAATGCCTCTTGCACGACCCGCTCTGACTCGGTGTCTAGTGCGCTTGTAGCCTCGTCTAGCATGAGAACTTTAGGGTTCTTCAGTATGGCCCTGGCAATGGCTATTCGTTGCTTTTGACCGCCTGATAGTTGTATCCCTCTCTCCCCCACTGATGTCCCATAGCCTTGTGGCAATGATGAGATGAAGTTGTGCGCGTTTGATGATTTGGCTGCCTCAATGATCTCTTCCTCTGTAATGTTCCCTTGTTTGCCGTAGGCTATGTTGTCGCGGATTGTTTCGTTGAAGAGTATTGGCTCTTGGCTCACTAGTCCCATTTGTTGCCTTAGCCAACTTAGCTTCAGGTTCTTGATTGGAAACCCATCTATCAGCACTTGTCCAGAATCAGGGTCATAGAATCTCTCTATCAGACCAATCACTGTTGATTTCCCACTCCCACTTTCTCCCACAAGAGCACATGTCTTTTAAACAGTGAAAGCAAAACTAAGTCAGAAGCCACATATGCTTAAGTAGAATAAGCCACTTTTGGTTACCAAACATAGATTTTGGATGGGAATACCTTTCCAGCAGGCATGGTGAGGCACAAGTCCTTGAATATTAGGGTATCCGGGCGAGTGGGATATCTGAAAGTGATATTTTGCAACTCTATATCTCCCCGGATGGTTGTCAACGACCTACCATCTTCACTACTGCTATCGATCTTTGATTTCCTGTCAAGAATGTCAAATATAGACGCCGCAGAATCCTTAACCTTGTTAAGGTCTGGTGCGGTGACAGAAGCCTGAGAAACTGCATTTGCTGTCGCGGTCAATGTAAAGAAAACCTGCCAAATAAACAAAAAATGTTGAATCTATGTTGGATAGTGTTACTTCCACGGAGTAATACAATAACCAACCATGTTTCTGACCTTAAAGACTTGTGTGAAGCTTGCTTTGTCATGTCGAACAAGAATGGCACCTATGAAGAAACAAAACGCAGTTGCAAGAAAGAGAACTACTGAGCTGACGCCTAAACTCAACCCGCTTACTATTCCTACCTTAATCCCTTGCTTCAAGGGGCCTTCACACTTTCTTTTAAACATGGCCATAACTTTCTCTTCTGCACAAAAAGATGCCACTGTTCTTATACCCCCAACCGCATCATTTGCAACTGCACTCGCTTCTTCATACATCACCTGCAAAAGCAATTTTTTTAATAAAATCTTTACTGATATAAGTACTAATTGATAATGCAATCCAACTGAATAGCTAGTCTGACCCAAGCTCTTATAAAGCAATTTATCCCAATGTAAGATTCTCAACACAAATAATATCGTAAGACTTGGTGCTCTAGTGGGTGTTAGAGAGTAGATGGATTACTTTTGCATCTTTGCCAAAGCCTTGGATGAATTTCATCTGTATAAAGCCTTGAAACCCAATAAATGGTAATACAAGGAGGACTATTATAGCCAAAATCCAATTAGCTGTAAAGGCAATTATGAGGGCTGCAAAAACTGCTGCTATGTTCTGGACAAATAGTGCCAAAGCATCTCCCACTATGCTCCTAACAGTGGAAGCATTGATAGATAATCTAGCCCCAATTGTACCACTGAGAGAGGAAAACAGCATCAGTATATGATTTACTAAAATAACTACAAGAATTGCACTTAGCGCATGTTGTTATCATCATTATGAGCATCTTAATCACAACTGAGAGGAAAGCGGCATTAGATTTATAGTGACAATTAATTGTAGGAAATTAGTTATCAATATATATTCATGCAAAAAAAGGCATAGTGGCAGGTTTTATGTGGGTGCCCATCCTATCATAACCTTCATAAAAATTAATACAACAACCCATCAACGCCATCATCGGTTATTCAACAATCATCACCATTATCGGTTATTCATAACGAGATAATAAAATTCTAAAACAATCATCACCATCATCGGATATTTAACATGCATTAAAATTACTCCCTCCGTTTTAGAATAAACTTGACAGTTTGACGTCAAGGAGTTTGAAAAGTGAAAATGGATGTTTGAAAAATGTTTAGAGAGAGAAACAATGTAGGCCACATAATATTTCCTTAAAAAGAAAAAGGTGAAATGTAAAAAATATTTTGAGCCAGTCAAAAAGGAAAGTTTAAAGTTGATTGTAAAGCGGAGGCGGTATTAAAATACCTTGAATTTGCAGGATCATCAAACCAGCTCATTTCTTGGCAGACTACTTTCTTGAATGTTAATGAGCGTATTCTCTGGATCAATTTCCCACCCGCAATTCCAAAGAACAAATTCTGGATGGGTACAACTACTAAAGTCGTAAGGCCGACCAAAATATACACAAGTGCCCAGAACCTGGAATCTTTTGGCAATTTTGGCTGAGGCTCAAAGAAAATTTTGATGGCGATGGAGAGGAGGAGGCCTGATAAGGGAAAGAGTAGTCCACGAAAGCATGCAACTATTGCTCCAAGAAACAAATATGGAATTTCTGGTTTGTTAAGGGAGGCAAGCCTTCTCAGAGACACATCATTCCTTTTTTTAGCAGTTCCATCACATGGCTCTTCAACTTTTTGATCATTTCTGAATTCATATTCTTGGATGTCAATTGTTCCCGGAATAGGACAGATGTGTGTGAAAGAATGTCTTGATGACCCATGGCTTGTGGATCGTCTCATGGTAGAGAATCTTAAGCTTGATGATGATCTACTTAACTCATCGACATTTGTCATTGCCACGAGATTAGTTTCCGAATCTTTTGTCACCTCTTCTTGCTTATATCCTTGCTGCATTCTTACTAGCTGCGTGTACACCCCATTAGGATCTCTGATTAACTCATCATGAGTGCCTAATACAAAAACATACTACAATAAGAGACAATGTGAAAAGACCACTCCAGCCGGATTACATTTACGAGTCTATTTCTGATGTATGTTTAGATAATGAAACTGCTAGGGGAATGAAAAAAATTGTCATGAGTAGTTATTTTCTAATGATTAGTTTTAACTTGCAAAATGAAAATGAGTGGAAAGAAATATCTGAAATGAATGGATCAACTTTAATCCCTCTAATTATCTTCTCTTTTTTCCTTTCATATTCTTTTCCATTGCCAATGGAGCTAAAAAAACACTTTTGACGATGTTTTAGCTTTAAGTAAATTATGGACCAAATCAACATGGCACATTAATTTCCATTTCTTCTTACTTTCTAGGAACTTTTAGCTTTTTAGGAAGAAAACGCAGCAATGCATCTTGGACATAACAGAAACAGCCTCTTTGTTTTTTGAGCAGGTTGATGATGATGATGATGTTGTAAATTCCAGGTTCAAAACATACCCTAAGAGTAAAGAGATTCATACCTTGTTCCACGAGCTTCCCGGTTTCTACTACATTTATCAGATCAGCATTTCGAATCGTTGTCAAGCGATGAGCGATAACCACAGTGGTTCTTCCCTTCATAACCTTGTCAAGTGCTTCTTGCACAGTGCGTTCTGATTCTGCATCCAAAGCACTAGTAGCTTCATCAAGGAGGAGGATTTTTGGGTTCTTTATAATGGCCCTTGCTATTGCAATCCTTTGCTTTTGTCCACCAGATAGTTGTGTTCCATTCTCACCAACCACTGTATCCAGTCCCTACGATGAAATATGCGATAATTTATAGCTTATTCTTAAGCTGATACTTAATTGTCATAAATTGACAAACCTCCTATTGATTTCTAGAAAGTGAAAGTACTCTATCCATTCTCATTTAACAGTCACTCTCCTCTTTGGATTTCAAGAGGGTATTAATTACTTATTTTCCATGATTACCCTTAGGATGCAATGGCGACCCCACCTAGTGGGTCAAGGCTTGGTTTTTGTTGTACCCTTATCCATCCATACAAATTACATAGTACTTTGAAACATTAAAAAGGATATCCTGACCATATCATACCACATATTCTTTAATTTCTTTCTTAGTGCATGTGTGGACAACTAAGAAGGCACCTAAAAGAGAATGCTGGGAGTAGCAAGCAAAAAGAAAATGAAGTCATGAGGGTAACTTAGTAATTCGGATATGCTTAACTTCTTTGATGCTAAACAGATTTTTTTTTTGTGACAAAATGTCTTTATAGTCAATGGACAGTTATTAAAGAACACTTTGAGTATTGATTTGACTACAACATAACCTTAAAAAGGGAAAAAATGGGGGGAAGTTTACCTTAGGGAGCTTGTCAATGAATTTGGCAGCATTTGCAAGCTCTATTGCTACTCTGATATCTGTATCTGTAGCATTTTGCTTACCATAGGCTATGTTCTCTTTTAGGCTAGTAGAAAACAAGATTGGTTCTTGGCTCACTAATCCTATTTTCTCCCTTAACCATTTTACCTTAAATTTCTTAAGATTGACACCGTCTATGAGCACTTCTCCAGAATCAGGATCATAAAACCGTTCCAGCAAACTAATAACGGTAGACTTTCCACTTCCACTCTGACCAACCAAAGCTGCAGTTTTGCCACAAGGGACATGAAGGGAAAATCCAGCGAAAATTTGCACATCTTCCCTCGCTGGATATTTGAAATACACATCCTTCAACTCGATCTCGCCCTTCATGTCTTCCATTTCAATGCCACTTGTGTCAGAAACATCGATATATGGTTTTCGATTTATTGTGTCAAACATTTTGTATGCAGCTGCCTTCCCTGCTGCAAATGCATTGAAAGATGGACTTGTTTGGCCTAGTGACCTAACAGTGTCATTTTTGTAATCAAATTACTTATAAACACACAACAATTGCCTTTTGTCAATTTTGTAATCAACTTATAAAAACATAACAGTTGTTTATTTTTTAAAAAAAATCAAAACTGACGTGATTAAAAACAGATAGTTGTAAATGCTTACATTCCTCCCGTCATGATGCCAAAAAGAATGTTAGTCACGTCTCCTCCTGTGTATCCATTGTGGATTATCAGCTTTGAACCATACCATATAGCAAGAGCGTAAGTACTATTGACCACTAGTGACATAACACCAAGTCCTAAACCAGAAGCCAACTCTTGTTCCACCATAGACTTATAAGCAGTTTGCAGTTGGTCATCGTATTTGTCGCTTGCGCGTGTCTCTCCTGTGAATGGGGCAACCTATGCATAAACAACACATTAGTTATGTTGATGGGAGATTATTTCCACGTTTACTTTTGAGAGAAAACCCTAACGTGGTATCTTGACCATACATCTTGAGGAGGGCATGTTAAGAGGGATTGATTCCACATCTAACAAACAGAAAAAATAATAACATAGGAAACCTTGTGCTCTACCATATTACCGTTTTAATCCCTCTTATTGTCTGCTCTACTATATTTCCAGCGTGTGCATAAGCAACTTGTCCACGACTTGACATTTTTGACATGAGCGATGTCATGAATCCTCCCACAATAACTAGGGCGGGTATGCTGGATGATAAAATCAATGCAAGAAGCCATCCTTTTATAAAGGCAATCACAAAGCCTCCAATGAATGTTGAAGTAAATTGTATGAACTTCCCAGCCTGAAAACAATCGATGAATGATTATTAGGAGTAATAAAAAAGGAGCTGTTTACACGTTCTTATATGAACAAGTAACGAGTAAATCCTTCATTGAGCTCCCTTATATTCCAAAACATTTGCAAAATACTTGCATCCAACATATATATCATCACTCAGACAGTTCTGAAATGAATTAATCATGAGCTTTACTGCATATCAGTTGAAAAAACAATATTAACCTCACCCACCAATACACACTATGTATTTTTGTTTCTATTAAGTTTTGGACTAACTTGTCAATATTGGATAGTGTAGAATAGCTGTCAAATTGTCATCAAATTATATATGAAGACACATCTGCACTTGGTTATTAATCGCCATAACATCAAAAATTAAATTCAGATAAAATCCTGTTACCTGCACTAATTAAGCTTTAATACTTGGAACACATAACTTTTACCTTTTCACCCATGGCTTCTTGAATGAGAATAGTATCACCAGACATTCGAGCTATGACCTCTCCAGTTTCAGTTTCAGTGTCAAAGAATGCAATGTCTTGTCTCAGAATTGCTTGCAAGTACAGTCCTCTTATACGAGCTGCTTGTCGCTCTCCGGCAACCACCCAACAAGACATCT
The DNA here is from genome assembly GCA_900332095.2 of Cuscuta campestris. NCBI lineage: Eukaryota > Viridiplantae > Streptophyta > Magnoliopsida > Solanales > Convolvulaceae > Cuscuta > Cuscuta campestris. The sequence goes on from OOIL02006272.1 coordinate 1,295,330, forward strand.
CTGTGATCACATTGAAAATTTAAAAGTTTGGACTTTGGATATTGTTTAATAAGAACAGGGATACATTTTGTCAAGTAATCAAGAATTCAATGTCTATCCTTGTAATAGTAAAAATATGCAAAATTAGTTCAATAACTTTAAGGCCGGGCAAAACTAGTTTCGTTGAAATTTTTCTCAATAAATCCCAAATTATTGAAGTGTTAATTAGTCCCAAATTATAAGATCTAGAAAAACTAGTAACGTAAAAAACAGTCATAATGAATTTGTAAATTTGTTTTAGGGAAATTCATCGACCTACCATGAGGTTCATTGTGTGGAACAATAAAATACCCTATGATAAATGTGGCCACACTAAGTTGTATACTCCCTCCGTCCTCTATAGATCTTCCCAATACGCGTTACAAGGCTTAACCGACTTTAATTTCAGTTCAATTTATTTGATTGTAGCTCTAAAGTTTAAAAATACAATTTATATAGTAAAAAAACTACATGAAAAGTTCTACAAAACAATAAGTGACAAGACTATATTATTTTATGAATGAAACGAGTAGTAAAAATAAACAAAGTGAGTTAAGTTTGACCATGTGAATAGTGTTTTTCCTATGGGGGATGGAGCGAGTAAGATTTAAGAGAACAAAGTCCTAGCAAAAACTAAAGTGGCTGCTTATTGCTGTCATTTAACCAGTTTTCCAATGCTAGATCCTGCTGCTATGCCATGGCATGGGAACGGTTCACAATGCGCCGTGAATATTTCTGAGAAGTGAGAACCAATATCAATTCATGCTACTATGCCAGCAAGGTCAACTACAAAAGCCATCCGCATTTTGAGCTTGATGGAGCAATATATGAATAAGAAGATGCATGTACACATGTTGGAAAATCATTGCGAGATTTTATGGTGGTGCTTGGAGATCATGGTAAAAGAAAAAAGAGCAGTGTCTCCTCAAGATTACACCACATCTGTGACAAAAGATGGCGACAGACAATCCAAAAGAAGGTTCAAGAATCCTTTGGGTCGTTTTAACAAACATGTGGTGGGCAGGCATGAAAACTCCACTGACAAAAGCTGGAAAGCCAAAGAGAAAAATGAACGGCAACATGAACGCCGGAGACATAGTTCCTGGTATTTGATCCGTTCGAATTTCTCAATTGTGCTCAGAACTAAAACATCAGTAGCTACAGAAGGGTCAGAAGGTCCCATTTCCTGATTTCCGCTTCCCTGTGCCCTCTGAAGGGCTTGCTTTGGATACCTAAGATCAACACCACCGTGAACAGGTCGGTAGAATCACTCAATCACCATTATCCTTATCGTTTCAAAATTTTAGCCCTTTCATATTGCTAATATCGTTCAAATATTCGTTGAACAACTCCCCGGCTCGTATGCTTTTGGAGATGGGCTTCAACACTCTCTCCCTCCTTTTTCTTTTTTCTTTTGTGCGTGAAATAATGAAAACTTGTTTTTTCAACCCTAAATTTAACATATAATTCATTTGAAACAAAAGAATACTGAGTTTGTTTTCAAAAACAAAAAAAAAAAAAGAATATTGAGTAATGCTTTTTAATACGGAGTATATAGTTAATTATATATTAATAGAATTTATTGAACCAATACGTAAGAAATTTTCTTCATGATCCAATTTTCCTATTCTGTAAAAGTATTTTTTTCATATATTTTTCTTTTTCTTTATTTTCTTTTCTAGTATTTTTTCTTTTATTTCAATTTTGATTAAAATAACAGAACTCGTAAAAAATTAACGAATGGAAAATGAGAATTGAGCTTTAATAAAAAAGAAGATTTTATTGATTTTCATATCATGAAAATGATCTAAAAAGACATCTTTTGAACAAAAAATAAAAATGTTTAATTTAATCCAAATAAAATGTACATTAATTCTTGTCATTTAATTGATCTTTATTGCAAAGACAAAAAAAATTTATAATTCAAACATTATAAGATAATTTTTAAAAAAAATTAAAAACATTTAAGAAAAAAATAGTAAAAGAAGAAAAACAATTCAGAAAAGAGGAGTGTTTGTGCCAATTTCCAAAACCATAGGGATAGTGGAGCTATTCACATAACATTTGAAGAATATTTTAGTCTTGAGGGACATTGGCGTAGTAATATCAGAACCATGTGGGGCAACGACGTAAGTTTTGAAACCATGAGGGGTAACAGTGCACATATATCAAACCATAGGGGGTCATGATACAATAAACTCAATCACCGATAACTGGTGAATCATCGTCTAGAGGAAGAAGTCGTGCAGCGTTGACGGATGGAATTTCACGACACACGGATGGAATTTCACGCCTTCTTTAATCATGTAAAAAATACATCATTTTTAAAGAAGGCGAATACTTGGAAAAAACACTCTAAAAAATAGTAGAAACTGGAAGGAACTAAAAAAAACCAGAAGAAGCTAGAAAAAAACTGAAAGAATTGGAAAAAATTGAAAGTTGATAGTTAACCCCAAAAGAACAAGCTCTAAAAAATGTAGGTAAGGCCTACTTTTTTAAGTTACAAGTCGGCTTACAAACACAGAAAAAATACGTCATCAACTGAGTATAAATTAAAAACAACTTATAAACAGTTTTAACGAGCTATCCCCAATATGTTTGTACTATACATTACTTTTAATTTGTTGGATCCTTTGATTACACTTTTCACTTTTTTTACATTATTTTTTTAAATATTATTATTCTATTAGGCGGCAATATTTTTCATTCTTTTTTAGAGTGGTAAGAGCTTTAATTTTCATCAATGCTCTACCATTATGCGATTTTATGCCACCATATATCATTTCTTGTTTGTGTCTTTTTTTAGCCAGTGGACGCTGCGCAGTATGCAAGGCAAGTGTTGCCAAGGGGATAAGACCCGACTTCGATTTCTGGCAACTGTGTTGGAAGGGAATTATGCTAAGCATAACTGCATAAGGTCTCTGCAAGTATCAGGTGCATGTTCTACTCTTTACCACCAATCTATGATCAAAGTCTAGTTTATCCCCTCTCAGTGACCATCAGCCCGGATCTGGATGAGTCCTGGGGCTCATCTTGTTTGTCTTCTTTAGTTTTCGCTATTGTTGTAATTGATGTCTTGCGCAATTTTCTACTTCCATGAGACGTAAGGCGAACATTGCTAGAGTAGCATAGGAGTAAATTTCGTAACTAGTTTCTAGTTATCTCTCTTTTTTCATATTTAGTCCCCAATTCAAATATTTTACATAAATATTCTTAAATTTTTGAAAGTAATTCCATAATTGGTCCTTCAGAGACTTTATGTTGAAAAAATATTTTCTCATAAAGAAATCAGCTTAAATATGAGTAAAATGCAAAAAAGCATTGAAATAAAAATTCCATATTTTTATTCACAGAATAAGTGTTTGCACTGATGTGGAACTGTGCATGGACATTTCACAATGCTTTTTTGGCAATGTATATGGTCACGATTGATACTGTAAATATATTTTAACTCTTATTTCGGGAATAAAAGCATGAAACTCATATTTTAATATATTTTCAATGTTTTACTCATAATTTAATATTTTCCCTTTTATTTGTCATATTCGGTCTAAAAGACTATTTACGAAATACTCATAATTTTCAAAAATTAAAGGACATTTATATAATATCTTTGAATTGAAAACTAAATATAGAAAATAACTATTAATTAATTAGGCATCATTTATAGAATTTACCTCATAATATAGTCACTATACCTTCTCAATTGTCATCACTATCACTATCGATTTTTGAGAAAAAGTTTTGAAGGTTTTGATGCTTAGGTTACTTACACTAAAATGGAGCATGGTATATAAGGTTCTAATTCTTACTCTATCTATCATACTTATTTATTAATAATTTACTATCACATCTTATTTTTACCCATCACATCAAGGATAATTTGAGAAAAGTTAACACTAAAATATCATTTCCTTTATTAAATCTCATAAAAGACCACGTAAGAAGGATATTTCGTTTGAAACATAAAATGAAACAGACAATTAAAAATGAAAACACATATTTGCATTAAATAGCACTAAAACCTAAGTCATTTCTCTAAATAGCACTTAAACTGTTTTATTCCCTAAATAGCACTTAATAATGTCCAGTGATGACGAATATTTACTTGAATAATGACTAATGCATAATGACTAAAAGTGCTACATTGGGAAGAAAAACACATGTGGTACTATTTAGGGAAAGTCATTATGTTTTAGTGCTATTTAAGTAAATTTCCCAAATGAAAATGGGACATCCAATCTTAAAATGTTCAATGCAGTAAGTTTTTGGCAAACATAGCATAGGAGGAAAAAGATTATTACACTTACGTAAAAATGAAGCTAGTCCCATGCCGATGGCAATGTAAACACACTTGATACATACCTGAAAGTCACACATTATATTCAAACGTGAGATTGTGTTATGAACAAGCATAATGAAATATATTTCCCCAAATACCTATATCATATATCCGGATGTATGGTTTTTTCCGTACATTCGCATGAATACTCATTGTCGAGCAGCTAAGTATTCAATTTCGAGTAACTAATTGCTCATTTCCGAGCATAACTGAATTTTAGAGAAATGAATATTCAGTTACTCGATAATGAATATTCACTTGTTCGAAAATAAACATTCAATTACTCGTAAATGAACGCGAGTCATTTAGAATTGAATTCTTCTTATATTGGGGTTACATCATCTTGGGGTTACCTTTATAATTTCCAAACAATTTTATGTACTCCGTAATAAAGAATAGAGTATAATTCTCAATGTCATTATTTATATACTCCGTATGATTTATTGAGCTCAAAAAATATTCCATTCGTTCCAAAAACTCATTCCTTTTTATTTTTTTCTTGTTTCACAAAATTTTTCTATTCTCAATTAAAAAATCATTTTTACTCTTACTAATTCTTAATCTATCTATCACATCATAGATTTTTACTAATCATTTACCCATCACATCATACTTTTCCCGATCACATTAAGGGTACGTATTTTTGAAAAGTCAATACAAAAATATTTTTTTCTTTAATTTCATAAAAGTCAAAATGAGAATATTTTTTAGGAGGCAAGAAGTACAAAACAAGAGTCCACTCTGAATGTGAATCTAAATACCAATTACCTTGCGTTTGATTGTTGTTTTAAATAAAATAATTTAATTACGGAGTACTCCATATATAATTTAATTTGTTAGGACCAAGACTCATTTTTTCATCTCGCCTGAGACCACAGAATCCCGAGACCAGCCCTGCATCAGTAGTGGATGTTGCGAACTCATGAGTTCTTTTACTTCTTGTATGTTCAATTCACTTTATTCCTCGTGTTTCTAATGTTATTGTGTACTCCTTAGCTACACAAGCCTAATCTCAAGCTAATTATTTATTTAGAATGAGTTTTAGATAGTAAAGTATGTAAATCATTTAGTGAGGGAGAGAATATTATCTTTTCTCATTAATTATGTGAAAATCAACCCGTACTAAGATTGTGTTTGGTTGGACGTAAAATATTTTCTTTGAAAAAATATTTTCCGAAGGAAAACAATTCCAAGGAAAATTATTCTTCAATCATATAATCCAATGTTTGGTAGGAATATATTTTTCTTCCACTAATGTCACCAAACACATGAAAATGAAATCAAATTTTTTCTGAAAAAAAATATTTTACGCCCAACCAAACACGCCATGAAACATGAAAAAAGCATGAAATAGAAGACGGCTGAAAACCCACACGAGTAAACGACAAAGTACAAGTGGAAATGAAACAGTAAAATTCCATTTTTGGCTTAAAATCAAATTAAATTTCCACCGTGAAAATCCAAGTAATCATTTCTCCCGTTAGATTCCCTTTTTTTTTAAACCCTTCCTCGCCGATATTCACTAAAAAAGTCAAACACCATACTATTCATCCATAATCAATCTACTTCGTAGGTAAATAAAATTGGTTTTGCACCGTGCTTATAAAAATAATCCATTGATCACTTTATTAAAATAGAATTGGTTTTTCACTTTATAAGAATTGATCAATTTGATTATAAGGTGTTTTTAACTTATGAGCCAGCTGATGATATGTTGATATGTTTTTAGATGTTTATAAAATGAATTATAAGTTTTAAGCAACAAAATAACTAGATCTTACTTATTTATTTTTAAGTCAATTTTCTCGTTTCATCCTTTTTACCACTCCTTCCGTTCATTATTTTCTTTTTCACCTTCTTTCTTGGGTCATCCAAAAAGAAATTTTTGTTTCCTATTTTGGCAAAAAACTTTTAATCAATATGACATTATAGTCTCACTTTTTATCTACACTATTCACTTTATTGCATCACATCAACGGCAATACATGGAAAGTCTTTACATGCGCTTGTTAACTTTTCTTAATCTCCATGTTAAGTCAAGTTGTAAAAGAAATTCTTGGACGGAGGGAGTATATTATTTACAAAACTATCTCTCATTATTTATGAAGATCTTCAAATGATATTTATCATTTAAGTTATTTTACTTTCACGAAAGAATATATGGTTTAAAATTAGCTTATAAGTTAAAAATTGCTTATCAGCAATAAGCCAATAAACACCAACACAGAGATCCACATCCAAAATCTCCCTCCCTTCAGAACACTCGGTCTCACTCAATGTATTAAATCTTACTCCGTATTCTATTTTAATTTGAATTACGGAGTACTTTATTTATATATTTTTTTATAAAAATTAAGGTATAACTTATATATTTTTAAATTATATTAAGAATTTTATAAAATAAGACTAGAAAAATATTTTATTAATCAAATAATCAATGAAAACACACAAATGGATAAACAAAAGTTACTGGAAGACCAAAAAAGTACTCCCTCGATCCCAAAATGTTACCATATTATGCAAAATAATATAAAATTTTAAGTTTTTTTCAATTTATTTGATTTAAAGATTGATATATAAAGGAAAAAAACACATACTTAACATAAAAACTAAGTGAAAGTTATTCAAAACAAACGTTGACAAGAATGTTTTATTTTATCAAATAGTCAATGAAATGATTCAAATAGATACAAATTTCTTTGATTTTTCATTTTTGAATACTAAATTGTGACATTCTTTTTTGAACGGGGGGAGTACTTGAAACAATGTTTTAGAGGAAAACTTAAGTATATTTGTGTATTTATCTCATACTCCCTCGGTCCCATAAAGATAGAGACATATTGGCTAAAGTGGTAAGATAAGGGAGGAATAATTTGATGTTGATTTTTCAAAAATAATCTTGATGTGATAGGTAAAAACAGGATGTGATGTTTATAATATTAGAAAAAAGGTATGATGTGATCAGTAGGATATGAAAAAGTAAGGGATAAAAATGGTTTTTTAATAGAAATGGAAAAGACTTTTTGGGATACAGATTTTTTAAAACGTGAAAAACTTTTTGGGATGGAGGAAGTATATACAAGAATTTACACGATAAACGATATACTTCCTCTGTCCCGCAAAATATTTTCTATTTTAATTTTTGGAGTGGAAGCTGTAAAAGTTTGACCAAAGTCAAACGATGACAATTAAAACGAGTAGGGCTCGAAAAATATGAAAATAAAGAGGACATAGAAGGTAGTTGAGGTATATTCAGTTAGATTTAAGAAAAATAATTAAAGACAATTGTGTCTATTTAGCCTAAATTGAAATATTTTATGGGATAAATAAGATGTAAAAGTTGAAAACTTTTACGGAAAGGAGGAAATCAATTTAATTGGTGTAAAAAAATACAATTTAATTAGTATTAAATGTTGTTACTCTGAATATTTTTTGGCATCCGGTGACATTATAAATTATATTTTGATGATACAAAAATATTAGATGTGTAAATTTAATACTCCCTCCGTCCCATAAAAAAGGTTACGTTTCATTTTTTTGCGCGTCTCAAAAAACATGTCTACCCTCATTTAAAATGCCTAAAAATTGTCACGTTTACTTTTTATTGCGGGTAGGAGTCGTTTTAAAAGTTTTTTTGGCGTTCGAGACGATATAAAAGTATTTTATGGGGGACGGAGGGAGTATCATTTAATTAAGAATGAAATTAAACATGATTTTGGAAAATATATACTATTTTCAAAATACTTCATATGATTTTGCATAAAAAAAATAAATACGAGGTATATGGATATGGACGCACCTTAGATATTTGGCGGACGACATGAGATGAATCGGCGGCCCCAAAAGAATCTATAACTTGACTGAAGACGACGGTCATCAGCGTGGGCGAGAGGCCGTTGGCCACCGCTGCCACCGTCCCGACCACCATCAGCACGACGTCGAGCCTGTCGGCAAAGGCAAACAGCCTGTAGAATGCTACTTTATTATTATTATTATTAGTATCACCACCATCACAACTTTTATTACTACTTTTCTTAATTTTGTTGTGTTTGTCTTCTCCAACACGACCACTCATGTTTATCAAGGATGATATGATGTATACTAATTACTTCGCCTAGTTTAGTTTATGGCACTAATCCAATTCTAAGCAGAAGTTGTGTTAACGTTAATCAGTTAATTGCTCCTTATATATATAGACGCACTCTCTCGCTCTTTGGATTGTGCTCCTTGGATCTTCGTTTGACTTTTTTTTGATACTCTTTGTAAAAAAAAATGATTCTCCCTCTAAAAAAGGTTCATTTGACGTTTTGGAAGAGAAAAGAAAATAGAAGAAAAAAATTGTTGAGAAAGAAAATATTGAAAAGAAAATAATAATGCTACCTTTGTTCTAAAAAATGTCTCGTCTCAAACAACTTGAAAATTCTATCTATTTTAAAGTAGTTTTATTTACAAATTGATATAAAAATAGAAGTACAACTTACATTATTTTTAAAATATATATATCAAAATTTCTAAAAAAAGAAGTGGCGACAAGAACATTTTAATCTATCAAATAACCAATTTAAAAAGACACACAAACTAAATGTATCAGAAGCCTAGAATAATATGCAAGGATTTTTTTTAGACAGAGGCTGTAGTAGGGGTGTAAACGAACCGAATCGAAGCGAATACCGATATATTTGAATTTGTATTTGTTTAATTTTTTCGAATACAAATCCGAATTCGAATATGAGACGAATTCAAAATAAGATTTGAATAAGTATTTGATTAATATTCGAATAGTTATCGAATCATAAACGAATATTTGAATAATCATACTATGTAATTTATATGATGGACCAACATCAATTTGTAATTTAACTTACGATACTCTTTATACTATACTATATTCCGTATATCAAAACATTAATACATTTGCATCTTACACAAATTATATTTTATAAAATATAACTATTAAAAATCATATGCTTTAGATTTGTGTGTTACGTTAATTTATTGAATTCTTAGTATTTTAAATACACTTTATACTATATTACTTTGCTTGACTTTTGATGTTAAAAACATGGTCTGTGTATATATACATATATTCGAATATTTGAATATCATCCGAATCGAATATATCCCTATTTGTATTTGTATTTGATTAATATTCGAATCAAAAATAATATTTGAATTTGAATTTGTATTTGAATAACGCGAATTCGAATCATCATATTCGAATACGAATCACGAATCGAATTTAAAATATTTGATTTGTTTACATCCCTAGGCTGTAGTTGTTCGACTGAGTAAAAAATGAGAAGGATATATGGAGTAACATTTTTAATTATTTCTTCCTTTGCTGGTTGGAAAAAAAAGTGAGAAGAAAGAAAGGGAATTGATATACGCGCTCCACTTTTGTTAGTGGCGCTCCACCTACCTAATATATTTTATATGTTTCCCATCTTGCCCTTTTAACAATTAATCAGCCACCCACCCATCAAAACTAGCTTTCCATATTCCAACCACGGTACTCCAATTTGCACCCATTTCAATTAGGGTCATGCTACACTTACACCACATATTATATCCCATTTGTACACCGCAGTTATACACAAACATTTTGATGGTTTACACCGACACAAAGTGTTGGTGCATTAACAGAAATTAGTTTTACACCAACACAAAGTGTCGGTGCAAATATGCGGGGTACAAAAGTTGGGGTACAAGTAGCTTTATCCTTTCAATTATTCATTCCTCTGTACTAGGGATGTAAACAAATCAAATACTCTCTCCGTCCTCAATTTGATTACAAATTGCGGGTTACGGAGTAAAATTTCCTACTTTTTGAAATCATTTATTTACAAATTGGTATATCAATAAGATATAAAAATTACATATTAAAAAACTACGTCAAAAGTTCTACAAAACAAGAGGTGATAAGAATATTTTATTTTATCAAATACTTAATGAAATCGCGTAAACAAACAAAAGTTATCGAGAGGAGAGAGAAAAAAAGAATGTAATCTATTTAGGGACGGAGGGAGTATTTTAAATTCGATTCGTGATTTGTATTCAAATATGATGATTCGAATTCGCGTTATTCAAATTCAAATTCAATAGGTATGGTATGAAAAAGTAAGGGTAAAAGTGGTTTTTTAATAGAAAGTGGAAGTGTTTTGTTGGAAGTGAGAAAAATGAAAGAGGAAGTATTTTTGAGAACGGAGGGAGTATGTAATTTTTATTTTTTAACTATATACCATTTGTCATATAAAATGATTTGAAAATAATTTCAATCAAACATCGTAAACCGAAACAGGCGTTATAAAATGGGACGGAGGGGAATACTATTTTTTTGTCATGTATGAACCAATTAAAATCCGGTACCGTAGAGTACATTATTAGAGTATTGTCTATTTAAAAACTGCAATATTGGAACATGAAGAATTTTGAGTTTTTTGGTACAAAAGATATTTGGACTTGCTCCCTATTTATTTGTTGTTTTTTGTTTGTAACCTTTTGTACAGAAAATCTTATGGTAATAGGATAGATACTTTCTAATTGAAGGAGGGCAAGATGGTCATTTTACTAAAAGAAATAAAGATGGTGGAGTGCCAATAACTTAATTGGAGTGCATATATCAACTCCCAGAAAGAAAATGTGATAAAACAAAAGGATATTTTGGCCCCTACAATATTTGGCATAGTGCATGATGGATATCTGGCCCAACTAGATCTAGAACCGGCCTAATAAGCTATAACTTCAATCCGCTAGCATTTTTGTATAATTGGCCGTAAGTGGATCACTTGAGAGATTGGGCTTGTGCCGCGAATTAGCTGTAAAGCGACGGTCATTCACACGGATCGTGGCGATTGATGACCGATTCTCTGCCATGATTTACGCCCATCAAATCAATCGTGACAAGAAATCTGGACATGCAACGGTAAATTACCATAAACATCGTATTATGTAAACTATACATAAGGTGTAAAACCTTCATCCGTTCTAAAAAAACACTTCTTCTTTCATTTTTTCAACTTCTAACAAAATACTTCCATTTTCTATTAAAAAACTACTTTTACTCTTACTTTTTCATACCTTACTTATCACATCATACTTTTTCTCTAATAATCTATTCATCATATCTTACTTTTACCCATCATATTAAGGGAAAAGTTGGAAGTCAACTACAATTTAAGACTTCATTATTTTTATATTTAGTCAAACGATGAACTTTTTTTAGAACGGATGGAGTATATATTTAAAATATACCTGAACTAATATAAACCTAAACTGATATAAACCCAAATTGATATAAACCCGAGTGGATACAAACCCGAACTGATACAAATCCGAACCGATATAAACCTGATCTGATACAAACCCGAATCGAAACCAAAAATTAGTCAAACCGAAATAAACTCGGAACCGAACTGACCCAAACCGAATCGATTACAACATATATCTAAAAGAGACTCGAAACAAAAAAATCTGAACCGGAACCAAACCGATTGACCCGATTGTCAGATCTAAATTATCAAGGATTGGTGTATGATCAGTTAACCGCAGTGTGAAACAGTAGACCGTTCCTCAACCAGTTGGTGTTCCAGTACGTTACCAGGAACGTTCGACCGTCCCAAGTCCAGTTGCACGGAGGCGGTAACAGTCGACCGTCACAAGCTTTTTCAGCGCTCACAAATTCGATTTTAAAGCTGTAAAATCCTATTTTGGATACTATTCAACTATAAACAGTGTGGATATCATTTCCAAGCTAAATATGATGATTTGATCATTTAAAGAATCTTATTTGATGCATGACGCTAAGCTAGGCGTTAACACTCGATACTAGGCTGATACTTAATATTATGATGATTGTTTTTTTATTAATTATGATGTTGGAACCTGGACTAAATGATGATTATGAGCGATTAAGGCTATCTAGAAAAACTCTAAGATAGATCCCATGTGACTTAAATAGTTTGAGTCTTGCGGGTATGATGTCTGGTGGTCTGGGTTAAAATGTACGTACGAGATCTACAAACCAAGCTAGATGATTACTTGTTTGGGGATACAACCCACTCGACAGTGAGTTGCCCGTTGTTCGGTTTTCTGATCGTGACCTCTAAGACTTGTAGGATAGGTCTTAATTTTGTATTCTCCCTTAGACTAAGAATAGTTTAAGAGCTTTGTGACATATATAATTTGGACTTAGACTAAAAATAATTTAAGAGCATTATTATGATTTGGTTTTAGACTAAGAATAATTTAAGAGCACTGTTGACACCAAGAATATAGAATATTAAACTGAATATTATGTGCATGATATCAAATGGTTTGTTATGAATTGTGAATCAATTTATGTGGATGTTCGATGTATTAGATATCCCCACTGAGCTGCATTGCTGAGCGTGTAGTATGTTTCATTTGCTAAACGGATGTAAACAAAATAAAGAATGATGTGTCGTTGATCCTGGTGACAAACGAGGACGAGATGTCGGGCAGATGTGTGATGATTTTCCAGCTGTTCAAATAAATATTTCAAAAATGAATTATTTATATTTGATGATTATGATGTGAAACAATTGTTTATTGAGCTTCCGGAAATTTATTATGAATTCCGATTATGTTGAAATGATATTTTATGATGAAATAAAATTTTTAAATGTTTGAAAATTTGTCGCTACCAAGTCAATACTTTAGTTTAAAAGGGGTTGCAGACATAGACGGATTAGGGTGTTTCAATTAAAGAGTATCCCACATCGGAACTTGAAGAGAGTAAATCAGTGTATAAGCTATTGTTTTGAACTAAGTAATGGATTTAATCTTTTAATGTGGTTCAACTCAAGTTTCTTATGAGCAACTCAAGTGTCTTATGAGCAACTCAGGCGAAAGTTTTCAACTTCACCCCCTTTTTTATATTTTTCTTCCTCTACTTCACAAGTTCCCTTGCGCACCCGGTCAAGTGCTATATCGACGTCCAAAACAACCACATGTTATTATATTCTTTTTGCTCATGGACATCGATAAAAATTTTCATGTATAGGGCGATTTCGTCAAAATTTTGTTTGTACACTCTACTGGATGAGGTTGCTGGACGCTTTCCTTTATTGTTTTGACCAGACTCTAATATTGGTTCGGTATGTGGCATGCATGGAAGAAGACGTGGGGGGGAAGGGGGGGCATGGAGGCCTCTTCTTATTTGTCGCCCAAGTCATTCAAGTTAATATGAAGTCTTGACAACGAATGACCCAAACGGACGTCACTTCATGCAATTTTGGTGTGTTTCGAAACTTGAAATTTCAAAGCATGATGTCACTTCATGCAATGCCGCATAATTTGCCACACGCCAATGTGCGTAAATAACGAGACTCGTTCACTAGTGTATTGTATCAACGCCCCCATGTGGCTTGATTGTTGCTTTAGCCACTCTTTCATTTGCTATTTTGTTTGTTCCATATGCCAATGGACTTGAAAACTTTCGCCTTCATCTCACGCCATTTATGAGAGATCACGTGTCTCTTCTGCTATTCGCCGCGACCCATCGCTTTGAAAAACTATGTCCTAACCCAATTCTAAAAATTGGGTAAGGTTCGGTTACACCCTTAAAAAATTAAAAAAGTAAATCAATTTAGTTTTATTTTATTTTTTTATTATAACCAAATCATGGCAAGTATTTTTTTTCAATTTTTTTTTTAAAAATTATATCCGAGTATGTTTACAATTTTAAAAAATAGATTGAACTGACTTTATTTGGAAAAATGTTGTTCCCTTTTACTATATAAAATTAGAAATTTATGTGCATAGTTGTCAGGAGCACTACCTTCGAATCTCAGTTACAATAATAATAATAATAATAATAATAATAATAATAATAATAATAATAATAATAATAATAATAATAATAATAATAATAAGTAATTTAAGTAGTACGTAATCAATTCCATATTAATAAAATTGTAGCACTTCTTCTTTTTAAAAAATTATAATATTAATTACTCCCTCCGTCCCGTCATATTCGTCCAGTTTTGACTTTTGGAACTGTTCATCTAAGCACTTTGACTCATCAAATTCTCTCAATGTGTAAGTCTAAATATAGTCATGTGTGATCTTGTTTGATTTGTCTTAACATATAGATTATTGATATATAATTTCTATAATTTTTTAATATACAAATTACAAGATAAAATGGATTAAAGAAGTGCATTAGACGGTGTGTAAAAATGAAAGTGGACAAATACTCTGAGAGAGAAGGAGTACTATTTAGTTGTATGTAACTATAATATATACTCTGTAGTATTCTTAAAAAAATCATATATAAATACAGCCCTAGAAAAAAAATTATACTCCCTCCGTCCGGAAATATTCTTCCCATTTTCGTTTTTGGTTCGTCCGGAAATATTCTTCCCATTTCCTTTTTTAGTATACTTTTTAAGGCTAAATATCAATAATACCCTTCTATTTTATCACAAATCTACTTTTTTAATAATAAAAGAAGATTTAAAAGTTTATAGTATGCATTTTTAAAAATTTTGCATTTTTTTTACTATTTCTTAATAAGCGTGCCAAGTCAACACGGGAAAAACATTTCCAGACGGAAGGAGTATTATTTTATAATTTTTTTACTTTTGATATAATTAAATGTGATCTAATCTAATTTTAATAAGAATAAATAATAAGCATAAAGAAATTTAATAATGCACTCATGCGTGCACATATTTAAATCTGGGGTCATATTGTAATTGCGCGGAAATGGAAGAGGTACAAAAGTGGGTGCAGGGATGGAGCTCTCTCTATTCTCTAGCAGTGTGCTCAATTAATATTATAACGTCACAATAAATATGTCAGGTTGAGATTTAATGTAAATTTATGTCCGTATACCAACGGACCCGGATTTTGCCGACCTGATTAGCTTACACCAAAAATGACAACTTTTTATGATTATTTTCTGTGCGCCGGACCCTTCTAGCCTCTCCACAATTTCAAATTTCCAAACGCAGAACCAAAATCTACAGAGTTTCTTTCTTTCTTTTTTTGAATCTTGAGAGCGGAAGGGAAGATTTATCGATAGCCCATCATCCCTGGTCGATTGAAGAATTAATCTAGCGTCAAAGAATCTTCATAGAATCGCCATGCCTTCAGGCGCAAAGAAGCGAAAAGCCGCCAAGAAAAAGAAGGGTTTGCAGGTTAAGGGGGCGCCCCAATCGACACAGCTTCATTCTCATGGTAGTCTCTCTCTATAGTCTGTACTCTCTATTGGGTAAAGAGGCAAATGGGTTTTGTTTATTTGTGTAAAGATTAGGTTTTTGTTGTTTATAGGAGCTGTTTGCAGTATGGGTTTCATTTCAATCTGTTTCTCTTGTCTGGGTTGAATCAGATTTGTGGGTGTTTTTTCATTTGTGTTGTTTTTCTTAAATCTTGCTGTTTTTATTGCTGAAAATGAGATTTGGTTTGACCTTATTGTAAGCTTTGAAAGATGTTGTATTGTGTGCCCATTGTTTTGATTTGTATTTCTGCATGCATCTCTTTGTGATTGTTTTATTTTTATTAATTGTAATGGGTTTGCTGAAAGAAACATGCATTTTGAAGCAATTCTTGTTGTTTTTTGATGTCACAAACTCACAATTCATTTCGGTTTTGATTTTGCTCATGGAGTATGTATCTTTGCAAATGACCTATGATGATGACGTTTTAATTATTCTTTATCTCATTAGTCCTTCATAAGAAGTCTTCTGGCATAAAACATTGGCTCTGTGCTATTTGCATGAATACAGTCTTAAATAATTTTGTACAATTAAATTGGAACTGTAACTTTAATGCTACTGATGTTCATGATGAGCGTGCATGTTGAGTTTGCACTCTTATTTTTGACTTAGTGAATATATTGCTTGGTTTCATGTTTTTTTGTTCTTTCTTTTCAATTCTGCCTTTAAATCCTCTTGGTGAATTAAGCTATGTCAGGGGAAGAGGATTTAGAGCATACATACGACAAGGACAGTGATGGAGGGGATGCTAGTTCACCTACATCTCAAGAGTACCATAACTGCAACGATTTAATTGATCAAGAGGAGGAAGAGGCTGATAAGCAAGAAGGTGATGGTTCGTGTGATCAGCCATCAACAAGTCATGAGAGCAAATCCGAAGAGATGACAAATGGAGGCGGCGGATTGGAGAAAGTGACTACTGAACAGAAAAGTGATCTTAATGCAGAGAGGAACTTAAAGGCTGAAGATGAATTCCAGAGCATGGATATTGGCATTGAGGTCTTCGAAACCCCGAAAGAATCTCACGATGGAAGCTTATTAAGGAGCTTTAGTAGCTGTAGCAAGAGCAACTTAAAAGATGGACCAAATGTCTTCAATAAGGATAATATTGTGGTAAACGACACTCCCGTAGTTGATCTAGTGAAAGAAGTTGATTTGCTATTTGCTGGTAAAGGTATGGGTGAGGTAGCAGTCTTTACGACTGACTTGGACAAGGCTGCAACGTCTGAAAATGTAGAGGTTGAAAAGAGTGATGGGTTGGGGCTTATGGAAAATGGGGACGAAAACATGGGTGTAGTTGATAATAGTGGTTCTCTATCAGAAGCTCTAGTGACAATGGAGAAGGAGGATGAACTTGTTCAGACATCATCGCAACAGGATGATGCAAAAACATTAACAGACTTTTCTACCGAAGTAAATTTGGAGGAAGTTACTCCATCAGCTGATGTTCCGGAAGTTCATGACAGCATGGAAGTTGGACGAAAGGAGGATGAAGTTTTTGGGACATCCAATGTTAATGAAGCTAGAATATCAGAACCGGAGGACTCTTCTAGAATATCAGAACCGGAGGACTCTGCCACTCAGGAAGAGGGAGATACACTAACCCTATCATACAGTGCCCCCAAAATCGAAGCTAGTGTAGAAGCTGATCCTCTTACAGATTCTAAGCTTTCTGAAAGCGCTGATAGTCAGGTCCTCTAATTTTAACTTTCTTAGTGTTCAACTTTGTGCCAAGGCTCTGTTTTTTTTGGGAAAATGACTTCCTGTTTTGAAAATAGGTCCAATTTTTCTTTAATGTTCTATATTTTTGTAACTCAGATGGTATATTATGCACAGAACTAGGTTTTTTTTTTCTGGAAAACAGAAAAATTTTCCTCGGAAAACAATTTCTAAGACATTGTTATTATCCTGCCATCAAAAAGAGCCCAAGGGTTTCTCTAGTTTAGAGATGGAAGTTCATAATTTTCTCCTAAAGTTTCTTTCTTTTGAAACTTTGTAGCACCAAAATGGTTTAGCTATACGACCAGTGCAAACATCATGGAAGGGTTGCTGTGGCCTGTTTGAGCTGTTCAAAGGATCTAATAGATGATTTCAGGTAAGATTCATATATGCTCTCTATGAACTAGAAATCTGATTATGCTTTCTACACACACACACACACACACTCCCTCCATCCATAAATAATCTTCCCACTTTCCTTTTTTGTCCGTCCACAAATTATCTTCCCATTTCCTTTTTTGGTAAGCAATTTTAGAGTAAAAGTCATATTTGTCCTTCCCATGTACCCATACTTCTTTACTTCAACTCCATCAATCTATGCCTCACCTTCACTATTGTCGGCCTCCTTCATTGCCACCTCCTCCAGCCTCTTTCGTTGCTGCTGCCTCCAACCTCGTTCTCTCCATCAGCACTGCTGCCTCCAGCCTCCCCCTTCATCTTCATTCTCTTTGCCTAAATTAGGACTTCACATCTTTGCCGAAATGGAGACTCCCGCCTCCGTCTTCTAAATCGGGAGTTTCCCCTCTAGCCTCTCTGCCTAAATTGGTACTTTATTTCTTCAGATTTTAATTTCATCTTCTCCAAAATTGACATTTTTCCTAAATCAAAATTGGATTTTGCCAAAACCGGGACTCTATCTCTTCTTCTGAATCAAGACTCCATTTCCTTAATTTGCGATCCAAGTCAAAGCGAGAAGATTAATAATGGACGGAGGGAGTATACACACACACACACACATAAATAAATAAATATACATATATATACTCCGTGCATGTGTGTGTCTGTGTAATTTATTTTGTTTTAATTTTAAAACTCTGAATTTTTTAGTGACTTATTTACTGCTCATTATTTGCTAACAATAACTTTGCCACCGTCTTAGTCTTTGACACTGCTTGAGAGGGAATTTTCCTGCTCTTAAATGGATGAGGAAAATGGAGGTTGTTAAAAAAAATTGTTTGGTTCAATGGAGTTGATAGGAATTGGTATTTTGGAAAAATATGTTAAAGAGTTGTATTTGATATTATTATACTCCGTATATAATACAACAACCCAGTTGAATCCTACAAGAGTAGGGTCTGGGTAGGGTGTGTGTACGCAGACCTTACCCCTACTCAAAAGTCGAGAGGTTGTTTCCAAAAAAAACCGGCTCAACGTTGAAAGTTGCATAATTCATTCATTAAAGAAGCGCAAACAATTTAGAGATCCGTTTTGCTTTATTCCATCACATCCCAAAGCCAAAAAAGAGTGAATTTTTGGCTCCATAAGAGATGACGGGAAAATATTTGTTATTATTGTTATCGTAATTAAAAAATATCACTTCATCCGTCCCAAACTAAACTTTGCGCATTTCCATTTCTGTCTTAGACTTCCCCATTCCAAGGAAATGAATATGTGGGTCACGACATTTCTCTTTCTTCTTAACAAATTTTAACCACTCATTTTTTACTTTTCCACAATTTTTGAGTTTTTGTGAACTCCATGAAGTCAAAATGTGAAGTTCTTTGGGCAGGAGTAGTATGCCTGGAAAATGAAAAATGACGTAGAACAGTTTAGGGGTATACCAGAAATAAATTAACAGAAAAACTAACTCCCTAAAACCTTCCAAATTTGGGAAGTGAGGTTTTAGAAGTTAGGAAATTTATCAAGCAAGAAGGAATAGTGTCCATTTCGGAAGGTGGTCTTCTTAACATTTAAGCATCTGGGCATTGTTGTGTACCCAAGGCGAGGCAGCTGGAGGTCAAACCCTCAAACTTGATATCCCTTAACTCTTAAGAGGTAGATGCTTTGAAATTTTAGTGTCATTATCCATTCGTCATTGTTTACAGGTTTAGTGGCTCACCTGTATTAAAAGTTCAGTATGCCATAATCCAATCGTCATGGTTTAGTGGCTCACTCTTCCCATATATAAAAACACTCTTTGTAACTTGGGCAAAGGTACAGACTTTATTTAACAAAGCGCCACATTTTTTGGAAGTACAACTCGATTTACAACCAGCTTAGAGTGGATCCACATTAATCTCAATGATCACTAAACCCATTTAAACCTTTCATCTAAAACCTGAAATGAAAGTTATTTTCTTATATGGGTGCTCTTTCAGGGTAACACTTCATGTGCTTAAATGGAAAAGCAATTATGATAAAAGCACACTTATATCATAAGTTGTTCCAAACATGNTGTCACTAGAATCTCTCATAATTAATCTTCTATTTCTATTTACTAACTGTGTGTGAATGAATCTTATATTTTTTTGATGCAGTAGAGAAGATGGTCTAGAAAAGCATCTCGGGCAGGTGGGTTTTGATGGTTCAGAAATTTTATAATGTCATAGACTAGATAGAAAAGTCATGAAAGAATAATTACTACTACTATTACCTGTACTAAGAGAAGTGGATGGTGTTACAGAAACTATATAGTAGCCCAGTTCAAGTGAATGTCTTTGTGTTGTTGAGAAGCAGATTGCTTCTTCTAGCAGCCAGTTTAGCTTCTGGTTAAAATTTTCATGTTGGTTTGTGTGTTGTGTGTTTTATAAATGGAGTGAATCTTTTGGGTGTTTTGGGGCCTTGGTGAAACCTTCAAGGTTTTGTGCTTCTTTTAGTGCAACTTTAATGCCCTCCTTTGTCCTAATTTATATTACTACGTGTTTACTATAAGGTCAAACTTTATTTTTTTAATATGAATTTTTGTTACTCGTTTGATGAAATATTATAGCCATTTCACCTTGTTTTGTAGAGCATGTGATGTGCTTTGTAGTTTTTAAATAAGGAGCATATAAAAACAATTTATTCTATGTCAATTTTCAATTTAATTAAATTAAAAATTATTTATGTCAGATATTGTAAATCGTAACAAGCAATTTAATTTGAGATTGAGGATGCATCAATTTTTAAAAAAAGATGAACTCTATCGTAGGGTCCTCTCAAACCCATTCTGAAAAGTTATTGAGGCAAATGAAATTTTCTCAATTGGAAGTGGAAATGAGATTTGTCCTTGATCCAAACAAGGACTTTATGCAAAGCATAAACGTCTCACACTGTCTTCTTCAAGTGTTGAATCCGACCACAAAGTCCTTTTATATCTTATATTGACAACTTGAATTATGCCTTGAGCAAGGGGCAGTGTACCTTTTTTTTTCCTTTTTTGGGTAACGTGTAAATAAATAAGCCTTTAAAGGAGAGTCACACTCCAAAAATTAGGTACTAGGGTGGGAGAGCTCAAGGCCTTATAAAGCCTTTTCCCAAGGGAGAGACTATCTAATGTGGGACTCATTACATCCCTTGGAAAATTTAGATATTGGAGTAAACAAAAATTACAATTCTTCTCCCAAAATTAATTTGTTATTAAATCATAAATATCAAAAATAGTGATTGTTTAGGAATCCAAACTGCATCCCTCATCTTGGGTTTTAGTTTAGATATCAGAAATAGTGATTGTTCAGTAATAGTGATTGTTTAGGAATCCAAACTGCATCCCTCATTGTATAATAAAATCTACACACAACCCATTAATGCAAAGAATGCTCAACACTTAGGGCTTGCCCTCTTCACCTAATGTGATTAGTTCTGATTTAGTCTCATCTGATCTGTTATATTTACATATAAAATTATTTTTAATCTTATCTGATTCCAATAAGAATAAGTAATAAGCAATATAAAAAAATAAGTAATAGGAATATGTTGAAGAGAACAAACTCTTACACATATGCCACATTGTTTTAGTAATTAAACTTTCAACTAGGGACTCGACTCCATCAAAGCAAGGTCAAGTGCACCTTTACACACATGCTCTGACCATCAAGAACAGATAAAAAGAGAGGAAAAAGAAAATCTAAAACAGACTTGATATATCACACAAACAAGGATGGCATTTGTTATCAAGAAATCTGGTGCAAAACAAACTCGTCAACCTTCGCCCAGGATTTGAGGCTTTTGTCTTGTGTGTCCGATTTGTAAAGAGCCACGCGAGCTATGGGGAACTCCAAGTTGCCAATGGTCTCATCAAGAGCATACACTCTTTCTTCAACCCTCTTCTTTTCCTCGTCCGTGATATCGGCATAAAGGAGACTTAGGTGTGGCATGTATGCTGCAAATGATGATATCTAGAATTGATTTTTTGCATTGGGATGGGGATAGGGGTGACCCTTATATAAGAATATATATATATATATATATATATATATATATAAATAATATTATATATGCTTCTTACTTACCTGATGGTCTCACATAACCAAAGTGTCTGCAGCAATGGTCACTAGCCTCCACAACCTGAAAGGCACACCTATAAGTCATTGTTTCCTTCCTTTTTTTAAAAAAAAGAAAATCATTCTCTCACTATTTGGATTTAGTTGTTAACTTTCTAAAAAATCTTATTTTAAGGAGTGCGTGTAAAAATATCAAATACTCCGTACTCACTGAGTTTGTCATTCATTAATGTCAACAATGCTAATATGCAATCCAGAGGCCGCACATTTTAGATTACCTATCATAATTTGTTTACTAAATGTGGAAAGTTGAAAACCAAATCAGGACGCACAAAACCACGAATGTGGTAAACTAAATCCGGGCAGGGGAAGTATCATAATTTGTGATTTCACGTTTATTTATGCAATTTTTAATAAAAGTAAACCACCATTTGGATGGTAAATGGGAGAGTTTTATAACTTTTCATCCTATCCATAAAGTAAGACTGTGTGTGTTTGGTTTGAAGAGAGGAAGGGGACACAGAATGGAAGAATGGGGAGCTCCCTCCAGTTTTGGTGACAAAAGAAACCTCTTTCTATCCTGTTGTGTCTGTGCTCCTGTTGGAGGCAACCTCACCGACAAAATAGCACTGCTCTAGAGCGATTGAATTGGTTGAATCTACTGAGTTCGTCGAACTTGTGATTGAAATAGCTGAATTGGATGCGCGAAACCATCTAAAGGAGTTATGTGTGAATTCTATAAACAGTCTTTTATAACATGAGGTTTTCCACATATAATTCTCTAGAACTATTCTGTAATCAGTCCTTTGGGAGGAAAATTCCCAAATATTTTTTTCCCACATGTAACTACAAATGAACTTGTCATCATGAAATATTTCTCAAAGTCAGAGGATCGAGAACAGAAAAGTTTAGGGCAGAGGACTTATATGCGGAAAACCCATTGTTATAAAGGACCGTTTATAGAGTTTACTCAAAAGTTATTTACCCCAATTTGCTTCCAAAACGTTACTCCCTGCAATTTAAATTATATACTCCATCCATCCCTAAAAAATGCCAAATCCCTAAACAATTCAAAATTAGGACACATCATTTATTCACATTGGTAATTGTGCATTTGTCAGTAGTCATCATAAAAAATTATTGGATGAAATTTGTTTTTTTTTTTTAAAAAATTCACAATATTTGATCTTAAACAAGCAAAGCTAAGAAACCCTAAACAATGGAGAAATTACTGTATTTTGTGAATCAATCAATATTCAATAGAAGAAGTGAAGAACAAAAGGTATGCATTGTACCTCTGGTGTGGGATGAAGCAGGAGAAAAACGCACTGGTAAAAGGACGGTCCAGTGGCCACCTTCGAGACAGCGGCGCCGTACGGCTGGAGTCCCTCGCAGGCCTGCCGGAATTTGTCGCGTGCCTCGCTCTCCGTCAGCCTGATATCTCCGACGACGGTCACGTGGGGCTCGAATCGGGGCCCGCCGAACTCCGATCGGATGCCCTCCATGAGCTTCTTGATCCTTTCGGACACGTCCGGCGGCGGGAGGCCCCAGACGGAGTAGGCGTCCTTCTTCTCGTCGATGGATGCCATGGGAAACGCTAGATGGTCGGTTCCGGGGAGATCGCCGGTCGGAGCTCCGGAAGCGAGAGACGGTGGAGGTCGGGTTTTGGGCTTTAATTTTAACTGAAATTAACAGGTGTCTTTCAAAATTATACTCCCAAAAAAAAACTTTTTTTTTCCTGGTCAAATGATGAAAGACTACTAGACTGACCATTAATAAATATTCCATCGGGGGTTGGAATTGGGCGATTCTTGAGGGCCTCCTTCCGGAAGCCATTTGTGACAAGCTGAGGGCATTTTCCATTAACCAGAGAGCTGAGGAGGAGGAAGATGAAGTCTATGGGGCAATGGAATCCTCCGGTAAATTCTCAGCTTCGACTGCACATAGATTGTCTGACCCATTTCCTATTAGTTTGCAGGGTAAGAATTGGGAGATTGAGAGATTCTATCAAAAATCAAAGAAACAGAGCTCATTAAAACATTTACATTTTTGGAAAATGTTTTTTTTCTCATTTTCCACACCAAAATGAAAGAAATTTGATTTTTCCTCCTCTTACACTATGTTTGGTTCAAAGAATTTAACGGGACAAGAAAAAAAATAAAGTGAAAAAGAGTTTTTCTTGTTTGGTTAGAGAAGAAAAAGTGGAAGAAAAACAAATGAGAAGACAAAATGTACTAAGTGGAGGGAAATCCAGATTTCTCCCATTTTGATGAGAAAAATGAAAGAAAATCATTTTCTTTTTTTTTTCCAAATTCCTTGAACCAAATATAGTGTTAGTATTTTTGTCTTCTCATTTCATTTTACTTCTACTTTTCTTTTCTTTTCCTCTATATCCAAACAAGAAATACTATTTTCCATCTCATTTTCTTTTCTTTTTCATTTCAAATTCCTTGAATCAAACACAGTGTTAGGGGAATTTATAGATATAATATTAAAATATAGTGAGTTTCCCAATGTAATAACATGTGTTTTAATTTTCCAATATAGTATCACTGTTCAATATCCAATTTGTTATATATTTTAGTGTAATTGGAAGAACTATTTGACTAATGGTATCATAATAATCATCAAAGAAGTTTGGTTGATGTGAAGTACACGCTTCATTGCATTTGTTATGATAAAAGTCTCGTTTTAACGGAAGTTCCAAGAGGCTGCACCCCTTGACAAGGGTTCGGGGGCAGCCACTTCTGGTTTCGCGAGACTAGACGCGAATGATAAGAAATGCGATGCGACTGTATCTTTCTTCTCCGCTTCTCTAAAATCCGCGATGAGCATGATTGAAAATAAATGTGAAAGTTCAAAAAATTTATCATACCACATATTTGTTCTTGATCAAAAAAGTTTGAGTTTTATCCGATTGATTTTGGAGTGATCGCCCAAATAATAATCTGAAAGTGTTATCACGACTCTCACGAATCTGTGTTATCTTCGATTTCCCCAACAAAATTGACATTGTTCAAGTGAGATCAATTAACGAGTGCTATCTTGGAAATTAGTTAATTTTGGAAACTAATTTAAGAAAACACATAATTATTTATTACTCCGTACCATTTTGGAAATTTACTCTGAAATATAATATGTTTATTATCAGGCAGAATCGATTTCGGATATAATCAATTTTGAATTTAATCAGTTTTAAATCTTATCATTTTCGGATCTTATCGATTTTAGATTAAACCAGTTTCGGATCTCATCAGTTTCGAATTTAAATCGGATAAGGATATATTTAGTTTGATTTCGATTCAATTCGGATCATTTCGTGTTTTCAATTTTGAATCGGATCTTCACAACCTTCACTTTTCAAATTATTTCGGCTTCAGTTTTGAATTATTCGATTCAGGTAATTAGTTTCAAATCTGTTTTGCCAAGTCTAGGAACAAGGTCTGCATACACACACCCTACTCTTGTGAGATCCAACCAAGTTGTTGTTGAACATGTTATCCTTATTTTATATAAATTTTCGACCATGCAAATGCACGGATATGAATCCAGTTATTTCAAAACAATACCAACTGAGACATGAGCCAGGTTCGTAACATAAAGATCATGTCTTTTACACCATTTTGAAAAGTGCCCCTAAACTTCACCCGAGAAAATCCTTTTTTTTTTTTGGAATATTGTCTTCCCTAGAAGGCTAGAACTGCTTCGTGATTCAATTTATGAGCTCACGAACACTGCAATTCTTTTTTTCTTTACACTATGTCTGGTTTAAGGGATTAGGAAGAAAAAGAAAATCATTTTCAGTCATTTTTCCTCGTCAAAATAGGAGGATTTTTGTTTTCCCTCCTCATAGTCTATTTTTCTTTCTCATTTTCTTTTTCTTCCACTTTTCTTTGCTCTTCCTTTCTAATCAACCCAGAAAAAATTGTTTTCCATCTCATTTTCTATTCTTTTTTCGGTTCAAGTTGATATCCACTCTGTCATAAGTGAACACTGCAATTCTTATGACAACAAGATTTTTTTTCGCATAGACAGTTTCCATCATTAATACATCTAATAATCTACTCATTAATTAAAGCTATATAGATAGTGGATATTCGAATAATCTAAACTATACACAGAGATGAAGTTTTTCCACAAGACAGTTTGTGAATCAATGCAGATAATAATGTCATGTGATTGGTAAAAACTACCTCAAGACTACAGCAGCATTTCTAAGAGCGAGATACCTCTGAACATAGTCATTGGGGAGTGCTCTTATCATCTTGAACACTTCTGTATTAGCATAGCGGAGATTGGTCCTGGGATCATAATAAGGAGCCTGCACAAGAAGAACAAAAAAAAAAAAAAAAACTCTAACAGTCATCCGTAACGATTTAACAACATTATACACGACGATGGGTACTTGGCAAATTGAGGGCCAACGCCTAGTTGATCGAATCATGGAGTTTACGAAAAGGCATTGGTGTTGATAGCAACAACAACAACAATCCATTTAAATCCCACAAGAGTAGGGTCTGGGGAGGGTGTGTGTACGCAGGCCTTACCCCTACTCGAAAGTAGAGAGGCTATTTCCAAAGAGACCCCCGGCTCAACGTCGAAAGTTGCATTACTTGACTAACTGCTACTTCATTAATTAAAGAAGTGCAGACAGTTTAGAGATCCATTTTGAATTATTCCATCACACCCCAAAGCCAAAAAATGGTGAAATTTTGGCTCCATCGCATTGGTGTTGATAGATTGATCGATAACTTTTTACACTTTATCTAAAATGTGCTTGTTGAATATTAATAAAAGCCAATTTCCAATTTATGTATATCTCTTGGGGAATAGGGTAATTTCAAGGGGGGAATTATTGATGTGCGTAAATATCATAAATAGACATCAAGAAAGGAATGAGGAAAGTTGGTCAGCATAGATTGATAAATAGGAATAGAGAGAGTAGTTCACTAGCGGGGAAACTATGCGTAAAGAACGTAAGAGACATTCGGAAAAAACCATGAATTATGTTATTTCTGTTTTAACGGTAATGGTGGTGGTGTGGGTGGTGGGGGTGATGACGATGATGAAAAAAATGAAAAAAATAAATTTGATTATAATTTCCATGAACAGTTCAAGACAGTTCAGTATGCAGATGATTATCTCGTTCTCATGATAAGACAACATTCACTAGTCTGCACACTCCACTTGGGCCAAAGAGAAGCAGAAAGAGGATTAAAGGGCATAAACCACATTGCAATAGCTCAAGAGCCAAGCTATATCATCAAGCATGTAAACTCATTAGCTACATGCCTACATTAATAAGAATGAACTCTTCAAAAGAAATATGCAACAGTTCTTAGGGATTCATAGGGCTACTAGCCTACTAGCAACTAGTGGTCGACTGGTGGTGAGAGCAAAAACTGTTTAATGGTCTCACTTTCTTAATCAGGCATTCATTAACTAGGACTTCATTTCTTTTTTCTTTTAAATTATACATGGATGCACAAATTGCAATCTTATGATATTTCCATGCACGTCAAAGTAACCTATGATGATGATGATTTTAGAATTTCCATCTTATTATTCATTTTTATGAAGGTTGCTGCATGAAGGTCATCTGGCGTAAAACACTGCCACTGTTTATTGTGTGGATGCATAATGTTAATTAATTTTACACAGTTGAATAGCGACATAATTTTAGAGCCACCGACCCCATGTAGTTTGGTTTAAGGGGCTGGTGGTGATAATGAAATGATGATGGTTGGCCACAAACAAGGGAGGGAAGGGACAAGAAAGAAAGTTTTTTTTTTCTTTTTTGTGTTTCTTTATATTTATTGGATAAGATAGGCCAAGTAGTTCAGTGAGACAGAAAATTACTCTGAAACAATGTCAAAGATATACCAATAAAAAATCAAATTCAACAATGCTGACAGATACCTCAAATCCTGTTATATCACATATCTTTTTGCAAGGATGCATTGGAGGAGGAGATTCAATACTGACATCTGCAAATTATAGAAAAGGGTGCAAGTACAACATTAAAAAGGATATCTAAAACGGGATCCAATGTAAGATACAAGAGATCACTGTATAACAATAGGACATACTGCCATTACAAATTAAGCTATAACTAGACACACTGTTTTTTTTTTTTTTTTTTTTTTTTTGAGACACACTGTTGTTTATAGAAAATTCTAATTATATTGCATCTTATACCTCCCACATAAAGAATTGTATTTGAAATGTAGCTTATAACATTTTATAATTCAAATGCAACAATGAGTTTCGGTTTCCTAATAAGCTAATGGGCAAAAAAATTTATGTATGGGAAAGGATCATATGACACCCACCGTGGGCGTCATAATATGACAACGACACATTTGAGGGCCCTACAGTGCTTGGTTGGCCCTTAAGTGGATCCTACCCCCTCCACAACCCCCCCCCCTCCCCTGATCACAGCAGCGCTAGTGTCATTGTAGCATTTTGACTATCAGGGTGGAGGGGATTAGGGGCAGTGGGGGGTTTGGGGGATAGGACCCACTTTGGGGCCTAACAAAGTACCGTAGTGCGCCGATGTCATAATATGACATGCAAAACTAGTGTCAAAAGAACTATTGCAGTTTTTTCAATATTGCGTTAAACAAACCCACATGTATAAACAAGAAAAACTAGATGCTGACTAAGGGTATGTTCTTTTCAACTCATATTAACTTAACTAAATTTAAGTGAAAAGTGCTGAACTGAATTGAAAGTTGAATATTTTAGTTTTAATTGATATGGGAACTGAAAAAAAGTTACAAAAGAGTGGGCCTTAAATGAAGAATACATTGCATGAAATAAACAGAATAGCCATGAAAACAGATAACACAAGACCCAAAAAATGTGAACATAGCTACATAACAATGTCACATCTCAATACGAAATCTGTTCCTGCAGAAATGAATTCTGAATCAGAGCCACTTCAAAGGCTAACATGGAATCCACACTAATTCCCAAAAGACATTTCTTTTCAAGTACCAATAAACACCAAATTTGCATACGATACAGAAATAACAAAGAATTAATTCCAAAGTACAGTAATTTCATCTGTTGAATCAGAAAACTAACGGATACCAGATCACAACCAGAGAAGAAAGAAATAGTTTCGCGAACAAAATCAGGAAGAAAAGAAGAAGAATTGCAGTGAAGGCGATGAAGCTTACAAGTCGGTTCATTAGGAGCGCAATTTTGGTAATTTTCGGCTTGAAGAATCTGCTTGAGATGTTTCCAGTGCCTGCCTCTGGCTTGGCCTTTGGGGTACTTATCCGCCATTTGAATTCTCTTGAACTTCATTCGATTCGGTAGCACTATCTCTGCTTCCATAACTTCCGGCTCCATCTCAACTGCGTTTAGTTGAGCTCCAATCGGAGAGAATTGATTTAGGAAAAAGAAAAGGATCAGAGGGATAATACGTTTCAAGCAAATTCTTAGGTTCAAGAAGCCTGCCCCACCCCCTTCAATTGTTAAAACCAATCAAAATTGAACAAATTTTGACAAAAAATAAGTGGAACCGAAAAAATAAAAATCGAACCAAATAGTTTTTTATTTTGTTTCAGTTTTGGACTTTGAAAACAGAACGGAATTGTTTTAAACCAAAGTATATTAAAACTTGTAAAAAAACGTATTTTTTACTAGAACAAATTTCTTAATCATATACATACTCATTATTTACTCTTTAACTATTTTTTGACACACATTTTGTTAGTGATTTTTTCTTTAGAAATTGCAAATGTAATGAGAATTCAAAGGAAAAACTAAATTACCTCCAGAGTTTCAAGATAATGAAAAACATAAATTTTTCATGTTCGACTTGATAATCCTTTGAGGGCGTAGCCATGCTTATTTCTTTGCTAACACATACACAATTTGAGCTGACGATGCAATTTGTTGCACGTTTGCTTTCTATTTCGATGTATTAGACAATATCTTAATTTGGAATTGTCGGCGATTATTTAAATTACATACAATTGAAAATTTGGGCTCATGAAGTTTAAGGGAGAATTTTTCAAGTCTGCCCAAAAGCAATAAGCAACAAAGCAAAGGCATGTACCTACCAAATACCATAGATTGTATTTTTCAAAAAATTGTCAAAATCTTACACTAGTGAAATGTGGAAAATACACATTGGCTTGGGAGCTTGGTCTTTCAGAAGCACAACTTTGTTTGGATGACACTTCATTACTAGTTTGCATTTGAAGAAAAATCTACTCCGTTCGAAGAATCACTTGGCATTTCATCGTGCGTTTGTCGAAAAGCTCGAAAGCCGAATTCATTCGCATCCATAGACAACAGGTCAGAGCTGTGCTCGCGAATATCGGCGCGACCTTCAAGCATGCTCACTACTGCTGACATGGATGGCCTCAGGACCGGAGAAGAATTGGTACATAACAGGGCTACTTTGATCATTCTAATTGCTTCTTCTTTGTTGAAATTGGAACCCAAACTTGAATCTACTATATCCATAAGGTTTCCTTTTCTACGAACAACGTGTGCCTGAAAATACGCAACAAAGGATTCATTGAGTTTTAGCAAGAACGAATATGGCCAAACCAAACAAACACAATATATCCCAACCTAGAGTAGGGTCTAGGGGCAATATATACTTACTCTTTGGCTTTGTTTTGTAACAACACTTGCGATTAGCGTTTGCGTATGTAGATAAATTTTTAATGGTAGATTAACATTGAAAACACTAATGCTAAAAGCTACCATTGGATAGCTTCTTCAAAATGCTAAATGAAACCAAATTATACAACCTAGTTGAATCCCGCGAGAGTAGGGTCTGGGGAGGGTGTATGTACGCAGACATTGCTCCTACTCGAAAGTAGGGAGGCTGTTTCCAAGAGACCCCCAACTCAAGTAGCACAGTATAAACTGTATAGAAGACACATAAAAGCAGAGAGCATAGAGCATATAATACACATAACAACAAGTGCAAACCAAATTATCTCTATTGCAAATAGTAGAGAGGCGGTTTAGGAGAGGATTTCAACTAACCATGACCGTAGTGAGAGAAGGGTATAAATAGTTAAATACTCACCCAATCAAGGAGGCAAACATAGTTTTCATCGGGACGATACTTCATGTTGTTTTTCCCGGCAACGATTTCCAGTGCAACCACACCAAAACTATAGACATCGGCTTTGTATGTCAAGTGACCCCACATTGCATATTCAGGAGCCATGTATCCTCTGTCAAGAACATGTATGGAGTAACCTTTTAATTATAAGATGAAATATAACATAGGTTACACATCACAAATCCAAGAATCACGCAATCTATTCACAGCCAACTTGAAAGTCAAATAAAATAAAGGGGTTTAGTTAAAAAACGGACAAGATAATAATCACGACTTACATAGTCCCTGCAACTCTGGTGCTGATGTGGGTATCTCCATCATCGTCAAGTTTAGCAAGACCAAAATCAGAAATTTTGGGTTTGAGGTCTTTGTCTAGAAGAACATTTGAGGCTTTGATATCTCGATGAACGATTTTCAATGTTGATTCTTCGTGTAAGAAAGATAAACCTTTTGCAATACCAACACAGATTCTCTGTCTGGTAGGCCAGTCTATTTTCAATTGCTCCCCTTCTGGACCTGTAATTAGCTTTTACCTCATAATACCAATGTTTATCTTGACACTTATCTAAAATAAACTACTCCATATTCACATCTGAATTTTTCACTTTTCTAGTATTCTATCTTACAACTTCTGAGCAGTGGTAAGCTAAGAGCTTCAACATTTAGCTTTAGCATTTTGAAAAGGTTATCTAATGGCTTCCTTTAGCTTTAGCATTTTTAAAGTTAATCTGCATCATTAAGAAATAATCCAAAATGCTAACGCTAATTGAAAACGCTATTCCCAAACAAGGCCTATATCTTACATTGGGTAGGGGAGTTGAATAGTTTTGTTGGTTTGATTGGATTATTATTAGTAGCAGTTAAAATAAATAAAGGTTTAAATTTACCAAAGAGAGCATGGGCAAGGCTGTTGTTTTCTAAGTACTCGTACACCAACAGCAGCTGCTTTCCCTCAACACAACACCCATAGAGTTTAACAAGATTAGGGTGTTGCAAACAAGAAATCATGCCTATTTCATTTAAAAATTCACGGTTTCCTTGTCTTGATTTGGAAGAAAGCTGTTTCACAGCAATAACTGTACCATCCAATAGCATACCCTAGTTTTCGTAGAAATGGAGAGTCTAAGATCATCAAAAAAACACGAAGAAGTATCAATGAAGTAACAAATTGACAAATTATGGAAATTTGTCTATTCTCTATACCTTGTACACAGAGCCGAAACCACCTTCCCCAAGCTTATTTTCTGGATCAAAGTTGTTTGTTGCAGCTTTTATCTGTTTGAAGGTAAATGTGCCAGTTCGTAGATCGAGACCTTCTAATTCTGCATCTTAACGAATTTTAAGAAATTATTAGTGCATCAAAATAACGTTTGGGGTTGACTATATAGAGCAAATCTTCAACAATATTTATTTTGTTCAGTGGTTCACGTCATCCTTTAGTGTGAGTTTACTTCTGTTTACAAGACAAATGGACTAAAAGAGTCATCATTTACAATGTTTAAGTTTCGTGCACATAATGGTCTAAAAAAGCACACTAAACTTCCCTTGCTTCTTAGTATCTATGAAGTTTTGGGTAGTAAATGCAGCAATGCATCCAGGGTCTAACCAAAAACTCTTTGTTTTCACAGGGGTAAGCAGACCCCGATGGAGTTGGGATTGTACTGGAATATAATCTCCTTTGAGTGAATGTAAAAATTAACACAAAATCCGTGTTCCTAATTGGAAATTATAATCGGAAATTGGACCAAAAAGTGTATATTACCGTCTCCTTGTGAGGCCTTCTTTCGCATCCACATTTTCCACCAAGTGAAACAAATAATTGTGAGAATAAGAAATAAAGAAGAAGGTACAGCAATGGCTATGATTAAAACTTTTCTCTTCTTGGGAGGCTTGAAATCTGCACATTTATCAAAGAGACACAAGAATGAGTTATATGTTTTTTCATTATGTATCTGCAATCAACCAGAAACTATGAACTACTAATGTGCAAAATTAGTTAAGAGTAGCTAAATACTAACCCTTTTCAAAATAAAATCATAAATACACTGTGCACACACACATTCTATACATAAAAATACCGTATTATTCACCCTAATTGTTATACTTTGACAAATAATTTACACTGATTTTACCAGATTGCACAGAAATGGCAGATACTAAAGGACCATATGATCCTCTACTTGGGACTGCTGTTGTTCCTTTCCCAGCAAACTCAAAGCGCACCTCTAGAGTTTTATCTTTGACAGGTACTTTAAATTGTTCTACCCAGGCTTTATCAACACCTTGCGCAGCAGTTCTAATGTTGAAGTCTTTCAATTTCCTCTCACCCTGTATATATACATCAAATATGCGCCTTCCAAGACTCTGATAAGAGCTATTATCTCTCAGAACTATCTCCGCAAAATGAAGTTTCACAGTATAGTTTCCATTAGCTAAACAACGTCCATAGTAAGTGAGAGATAAAGGAGATAGCCGAGCCGTTGTGTAGAGCTCAGAGTCTTGTCCCTTGATAACGGATATGTTTGTTGCTTTATAGTCAGAAAGTGTTTTATTTCTATCCCAAAAGACCCCTGTAGTACTGGTTACCCAATTCTCTCTGTTAGGAACAAATTTTGCAAAACCTGCAGAATCTTCGTCTGCTTCATATGTGGTATCACCAATCAACACATTGTCTCCACCACAATTAATGTGGAATGAATACCAATCTGTAGAAGAATGGAAAAGAGAACTAAATGATATGTGTAAGTGTTATATGTGTGTGGATGTATGAATGTGTGGGCGTGCGCACGTGTGTGTGTGTGTGTTCAAGTGAGACTGCATGAACCATGACAGAAATGAGAATGCATATGACCCATACTCACCCATCAGATTAAAGATTTAAGGGTTGTCAATAAGTGAAAATCAAGAAAAAAAATGAACCAAAAATACATCAATCTCCTTTCTCACGTTAAAATTATTATCACCAAAACAACCCCCTATAGATTTTGGTTCAAGTGAAATTGGATGCACCATGACAAAATCACTTAGATATGAGCTTACCTTTAGTACATTGACTTAGACACTTCCCAGCTTCTCTATACAAAGAGATAAGGTAAGTAAGATTTTTAGTCTTGAGAGGCTAACCTAAATTTAGTGTGTAGCAACAACCATGATGTGTTGGAAAATGTTAAGACTTACAAATTATTTCCTCCGCGATAGCTTTTGAATAAGTTTCTAGCGCCAATGCAAAAGTCAGCTAAAATTATTTTTGTTAAAAAGAAACATTACATGCACAAAAATGGCAAAATCTTACAAGGTTTCTCGACAGGTTGATGGCACAGAGCTCTCCTCAAAGTTATTGTAAGAAAGGTCTATGTCACTGCACACAAGCTTTTAAAATATGTTAGTGCATTAAACAAAGATCCAACTTGGAAAGTGTACAAATATTAACTGTAATCAATAAATAAAAAAAAGCTCTAGGTGTGGCTAAAACATTTGGGCATTGAAATTTCTTAAACATGAATTCTAGTATGGAAGATACTAGTTGAACCAAAGTTAAATCATCCACTAAGTACGTGCCAAAATAAATAAAAGCGTCATGTTGGTAATGTCTGACCCTTTTGTTTTCTATGGGCTGGGTTGAGGGTTATATAAATGTACTTACTGTCTTGAATCTGTATTTAAAGCCCACTGAGGAATTGGCCCACTAAGCGAGTTATTCGTCAGATACCTAAGAAATAAGAAAGACATTAATGTGTCTTAGCAATACATGATTCATAAAGAAAAGATATAGAGGGGTAAATAGTAAAGATGTGAGATCTGAAACCAAGTCATAACCACCAAATGGAAGTATTAGAAACACAATATGGTGAGTTTTCAATTTGAGCACAATGCACCAGGAGAAAGTTTTGATGCATAATCATTAAATCATAATTGATTTGCACTCACATGAACTGGACATTTTCAAGACGTTGAAGACCATCAATCCCTCCTTCAATATTATTAAAACTCAAATCTCTGCAAGCTCAATATTGTATCACAGTGGTCAAGCAGAGAAATACAGCACATATCACTAACAATAAGAATACGCAATCAAAGTAAGTAGTCTTTAATAAATTGAGATGGTAGAAGATGAAATTTTGGTCTTATGAACAAAACAGGAACACCATAAATAACTTTTTATTAACATGATTTTCGTTAGTACAATAATATGAACAAAGAGTCAAGGAAAATGAAAATTTTATTTTTATTAGACAAGATGACATTTTCACTTGTTAGATATCCCAAAAAATGCCACAATATTTTTCATCTAGCAAGTTGATTCATGAAATGGAAAGTTTTATACAAAAGTAATGGTCGATGAATGTAATAATAAAGAAAGTAATTTCAATTAATGAGAAATTACAATAACATATTTCAAAGTATTAAAATAAAATTAAAATTTATAAAAAAATTGAAAAATAAGAAAATGAAATAAATGGTGGATAGTTTTAAAAATTTATATATAATGTTTTTTTTTAAATTTATAAAGTTTATATAACTTTTTTTAAAAAACAACATAATTATGCATCACGGGATGTATGTAGTTGATGGGGGTGTATTTAATATTTTAGCGGATGCACCTATCAGTGCCCAATGGTTAATGAGGATGGGAAAGAAACGGGGGTTGGTAGAAAAAGGTGAGTGGAAAAAAAGTAGATGTATTATACGGAGTAGTATTTTAAGTGAGTTGGGTATTCCAAAAATGAAATTGAGACTTTAAATTTTGGGACACCAAATAAGGAAAGTGAAACTTTAGTGTTGGGAAGGAGGGAGTAGTAAATTCTTGAAATGTAAATTTATTCAAGTGGCAATCTAGAATTTCCCCCAAAGGAACATAAATATAATAATGAAACACTAAGGAAAGAAAGAAAAATCAAGTGTAAAAAATTACAGATATTGCAAGTTCGTCATGTGAGTTAAGTCTGGTATCCTCCCAAAGATATTACAGCCCTTCAACATCCTGGGCCAAAAGTTGCATTTTGCATTAAGAACTTCATTTCATAGTGGAATTATGAAACTAGAATTCATAATTTGGAAACCAAATACATTACTCACAACTTTTTCATGCCAGTCATGCTGTTTAATGCTGGAAATCTGGAGGCACCTCCGCCATTCAGGTCACTTATTCTACTGCAGATTCATGTGGCAAATTTAAACTATAGAAAACTAGGAAAATCATACTTTGAACTCCGGGAATGACACCAAGGTTGACACCATCCGAGACAATCGTGCATAGACAACGATTGAAAGCGGTGTCATACGCAGTATGACGGTAGCATGACCCAAAAAATTATGATATCACAACATGTATGAAATTAAATCATTAAAGGAGAGCTTTTCTCACAGTTCAACCATGTCGGTCAATACAGAAATACTTGAAGGTATGGGTCCTTCAAAACCACTTCCCTGAAGCTCTCTGCAAGTTATTCTTGACAAATAAAAAAAACAATTCCATCCAAAAATATCAAATGTAGAAAGCTACATGTGAGTACTCACAATTGCTGAAGACTTTTCCAGCTCTGAAAGTTGGGCAATTTCCCAGTGAACATATTACTGCTCAGTCTTCTGCATTGATTTCCCAAGAGATGATGGCAAATGTCAAAAATTAACATAGTCTCATAGAAGAAACGATGAAATTTGCAAGGGTGCACTTACAGCTCTGTCAAGTTTGTAAGAGCATTAAGCTCTTTTGGCAATTCCCCAGTGAGATTATTAGCACCGAGAATGCTACATTGTCCGAGGGTAATAAAAAAACACATCAAACAAGTAAGAAAAAAGCAATCTGCATATAAGGCAGGAGATAGATGGGGCAGATTCTGATATTTTATTTAAAAATGCTTACAGATTCTGCAAATTGGCAAGCTTCCCAAGCTCAGGGGGGACAGTTCCATTGAACATATTGTTCTCTAAATTTCTGGTGGGGAAAAAATCATTGGTTCATGACAAAACACAATAAGTCCCCTATCGCTGGCTTCTATTTTCGAGATAAGGTCAATGGGAGCAAGAAACATACAAATACGCAAGAGCAGTCATATTCCCCAAGAACTTTGGAATCGGTCCAGACAGCCGATTGACAACCACCGACCTGCCAATGTGTCACTTTTAAATTACCATGAACAAGTTAATTGATAGCTACAATGTATCATTTCCATTCACCAGCCAGAGATGGACAGTGCTACACCATCCATCCGTGAAGTGGCCGGCGTCAGCATCCCCAATATATATAACATGTTCAACACTTGCTTTATTCCAAAACACTCGTTTGGGTTAGATACCTAAATATGAGTAAAACATTGCCACTGTACTAAAATTGTCATCAACATTAACAAATCTTTGTCATTGTTTACAATGCAACTCGTATTTAGGCATAAAACGAATCGAGCTCCTACTTAAGTACTACTTCCACGTTTCGCTCCTAATTAGGAACATTTATTACTGAAAAGCGAAAAATTGTGTGATTAGGTTATGAAGTTTATGTTGGGATGATCTGAAAAGGAAAGCATGATAATTTAACTTACAAATACTCCAATTTGGTAGAGGCCCATTCTGGGGGAATTGTACCACTCAAGTAGTTTCGAGTGAGATCGCTGCAAAAAAAAAACAATAAGACCAAGAATCAAGCAAATAAATTCAAATCTGGGGAACAAATTGTTGCATAAATGCAGAGAATGAGTCTGGTACATGGTCTTCAAGAAGGGTAGCTTCGCCAGGGAAGGAGGAAGGACTCCTTGCAGATCTTGTCCCTTTAAAACGCTGCATGCATCACATGAATAAGAGCAAAGTGAAATTTCAAACACTTTTTAACATCAGAACACATCCAAATCTTGGCCTGCGAACATATTTTCAAGTTATAAAGAGCTTCTTATTACATTCGAAAATTGAGTAAAATATCCTAAATGTACTCAATAACTTAACTATGTATTCCGTAATAATTACTCCCTCACTCCTTATTTGTCACATTTGACTCCTAGAACTGTTTATCTTAGTACTTTGACTCATCAAATTCTTTCAATGTGTAAGTCTAAATATAGTCATGTGTGATTTTGTTTGATTTGTCTTAACATATAGATTATTAATATATAATTTCTATAATTTTTTAATATACAAATTACAAGATAAAATGGATTAAAGAAGTGCATTGGATGGTGTGCCAAAAGGGAAGTGGACAAAGATAGTAATTTCGTAACTAGTGTTTTTTTCTCAAATTAGTCCATTTTCAAAATAAAAATATATTCCCTCCGTTCCGAATTTGATTATAAATTAGAGTTACGAGGAAAAATATCTCACTTTTTAAAATTATTTTATTTACAAATTGGTATATTAATAAGAAATAAAAATTATATATTAAAAAACTACATCAAAAGTTTTACAAAACAAGAGATGAAAAAGGTATTTTATTTTATCAAATACTTAATGAAATTGCGTAAATAAACAAAAGTTATTGAGAGGAGAGAAAAAAATTGTAAATCAAAATGCGGACGGATGGAGTATTAAATATGGAAAAATATTTTAAATTGTGTAGGATGAGAATATGATTTTAAAAACTATAAATATAATTTTATAAACTTGAAAGCAAACATTTTAGATTATATATAATTATTTAGAAAAATATGATGTAAATAAAATAATTGTTAAACATTATTTATTTGACCCCCCCCCCCCCGAAATAAGGTTCTTGTTCTGGTTTACGATGTCTTATTGAAGTTGTTTTCAAAAAACTATAACTGAAAGTTGATCTACAATTTAAAAATGTACTACCTCCGTCCCTGAACATTTGTCTAGTTTTGACTTTTTCGATCAACTATTTTCAACTATTGATCTATAATTTAAATAAAACATATATATTGTATATTAATTAGATAAAATAATATTTTGAAAATATTTGATACAATAAATCTAATAAATCTATTTTTGTATTAATGTCTAATATCATTTTTATTTAACTTCAAGTCAAAATTTACCAATTTTGATCGAAAAAAGTCAAAAGTGAACAAATACTCATGGAAAAAAAATTATATTACAAAAGAACCCAACAAATTCTACAAAAGAGAAAGAGAGTGGGAGAGAGAGCCTACATGCTCTCAACATGGCATACACCATGGGTGAAGTTACAATTGCATGTGAGAGTATTGTTGTAGAGAGGCATATTGTCTCTTTTTGGTGTCCACCAGCTTTTTGAGTTGTTCATATCACATGGATTTTGCTTCATATCCCAATCTTTTTTTCCCAACTGCCTGCCAATTTCTTCGAGGGCCACAACTGGTATAACATTCATCAACAACATTTCAGAATATAGGGTCATACTCCCTCCGTTCCCTGTATTTGTCCACATTTGATTTTTGGAATTGTTCATCTAAGCACTTTGACTCTTCAAATTCTTTCAATGTGTAAGCCTAAATATAGTCATGTGTGATCTTGTTTGATTTGTCTTAACATATAGATTATTAATATATAATTTTTATAATTTTTTAATATACAAATTACAAGATAAAATGGATTAAAGAAGTGCATTGGATGGTGTGTAAAAATGAAAGTGGACAAATACAGGGGGACGGAGGGAGTATTAAATATGGAGTACATTGTAATTCAAGGAATAAAAATATTGTTGCTACCAATATTTATCCTATTTTATCTTTTTATTACTATCAAAATTGATAAATTTTTGCCATTCATTTGACATGAAGTAAAATTTATTCTTCGTGTTAGATATTGTTACAAGAATAAACTTATTAGGTTCGTCTTATAAAGTGTTTTCGAAACATTGTTTATCTCATTTAATTAAT
Organism: Cuscuta campestris; assembly: GCA_900332095.2. Classification (NCBI taxonomy): domain Eukaryota; kingdom Viridiplantae; phylum Streptophyta; class Magnoliopsida; order Solanales; family Convolvulaceae; genus Cuscuta; species Cuscuta campestris. The sequence goes on from OOIL02006272.1 coordinate 1,335,034, forward strand.
TTTAGGACGAAGATCAATCTTAGTTGACGGTAAAAAGACACCGGACAAATATTCTAAAAAGCACAGGGCCTATTAAAATGATTGGGCCATGTAGAATAAAAATGCCACCACGAATAATTTGGTTCATATGTCAGTAATTATTATGTAAATTTTACTCCGTATATAATTGGGCTCATGTTAGAATATACTACCTCCATCCCCAGATACTTGTCCAGTTTTAACTTTTTTCATTTATAGCGTTAGCATTTTAGATAAAATATGTATTGTATAATTAAATAAAATATGTATTGTATATTAACTACATAAAAAAATAATTTGAAAATATTTTATATAATAAATTTAATAAAACTATTTTTTTATCAATACCTAATATCATTTTTATTTAATTTGAGGTCAAGATTTACTAATTTTGATCAAAAAATCAAAAGCAGGGGAGTAATTTTGATATATCAAAGATTTATAATATAATATTTATTTATTTAAATTATACTTAGTTTGTTATCAAAACGAGTACCATAGTGTGACAAAAAATATCAAAACATGAAAGAGTTTATGTGACGGAGAGTAAGAATTTGAGGGCACAAGATTGAGAATAATAATAAAATAAAAAGAAATTAAATCAAAGCAGTAGTGAATGAAAGCTCACTCTCATCTTGAGGAAGTTTCTGTGCTTCCAGAAAAGATGATCCTATTATTATGAGCAGAAACAGATAAGGTGTTGCAGTAGACATGTTTGAGCTCTTGGATGGCCTCATTAGGAAAACCAGCTAGCTAGCTTCTCAAGTTTCTTTTTTTAATATAATGATCAAACATTATATTCACACACAATCAAAGATATAAAACAAATCTAAGAAGAAGAGTCAAAGACCACAAGTGTTCTCACAAAAAAAAACATTAAAGAATAGGACCCTCCTACAGTGTCCTTAGGTTCGCCCCCACTGATGACAACGCAGACTATTTTAAACCTGCATAGACGACAGTTGTTTATGAATAACAAAGATGATTTTTGTTTCTTCAAGCATAAAATGGTTTGTATTGATGTCATGTGTGTGGGCGGGGTGATGGGTTTCTAGCATTTTCCTAAAAAATAAATTTCTCGATTTCTTTTTTTGTTACAGAGTATGAATTTTTCGTTCTTTATGAAGTGTATAGTATTAAGTAGTCTCGATTAGCTTCGTTTGAGAATAATGTTTTCAATAATCCGTGCATATTCATGGTAGAGTTTAACATTTTCAATTAGCATTATTAATTTTTTTAATAATGTAGAATAAAACGTCGAAATTGTTGCCTAATAAACACATTATGTGAAATATCACAAAATTGTCATCTTAACATGGTTGAAATAATGAATGTATGACGAAATATCATTTTAAAAACTTATTTGATCTTTTGTATTAATTTCCGAAAATGAAATACATTTCATATTAAAAATGAGCCAATATAAATTTGGATGAAAGAAATAGAGCATGCCTTACCATCCAAAACAAGTGACAAGTGTTTCAACTTTTTTTTTTTTTGAAACAACAAGTGTTTCAACTTTGTTTTTCTTTGATTTGTCAAACCCTATTTGTACAAAACGGGTAGAGGTTAATTAAATGTAGAAGGGAGTAATTAATGAATGATCAATATGGGTTGAGGCCGACAAGTGGGCTAATCCTATCTCAAGTGAATGATAAGACCCTTTTAAAAGTCGAAAAATGATACCTCAATCATTGTCCTTGTCAGGTCGAGACACGGTCCGGTTCTTAGTCGGTTCCGGCACCGCCACCATTCAGCCCGGTAACCGTGACTCGCCGCGGCGGTTTTGGTGCCGGCTTTGGAACCGACAGTTCCGGTTCTGGACCAGTTTTTGGTAGTGTTTAATTTAAAAAAATGATGAGATGAATTTGAGAACCATAAAAAACCTCGAATAAGCGTATAAACCGCTGAACTAAAAAAATTAATTACAATTTAAGAAAAAAACTAAGTTATTTATCGAAACTATCAATTCCCTTTGTGGTTACATCCATGTAATTATGTGTATTCATGTCGTAGCCTGCCTCTTGTGCTCGACGCCTTGCCCTAGAGTCAATCTCGATTGCAAACAAGTGACTCAAAAGTTCGTTGTGTGAACTTACTGTTGTACCGCATGTACTATTATCCCTTTAAAACCTTTCTCTGTGTTTGGGGCAGGAGGAGTTGTTGTTTCTTCTAGAGGGGACTATCGTACAAAACTTGAAATTCTTTATAAAAAAAAGTAAAAAAGGTTAATAGCATTATCCCTGACTCACTATCTTTCGTCCATTTTATTAAATGCTCATAATAATAACCATTGTCATCTATAAAACTACTCCGTATAATAATACTTCATGAGAATTTTCAAATTCTCAGTTTTTAGATGTGGATCACAAGTAAAATAAATTTTATAATATCAGAAATATACAAGTAATAAGCACACCATTTATCCCTCATAGGATATACATAGGGGCCCAGAGCTAGACCAGACAAACCTTCACAAAACATGTAGTTATCGTAATATACTCAGAAAAAAATCTTTGTCATGGGTTTATAACATGCGAGAAAGTTAGAGCTGCATTATTAAAAAAGTCTAACACGTTTATTTTTTCAATAGTAAGAAAATCATTTAGCTTAATTATATGGGCCAAATAGCTCCGATGCCCCCTGTGTTTTGGAAAATTGGCACCAATACCCCCTCTATTTTCAAAACTTACTTCTAAAGTCCTCGTGGTTTCAAAATGCTGCACCCGTGCCCCCTCTGATCATTTTCCGGCCGTTTTCCGGCGAAGAGGGGGCATTTGTGCATAATTTTTAAATCATAGGGGGCATTCGTGCTCATTTTTTATTTTCGTTTATTATTTGTGTTTTTTAAAAAAAAAACAAATATTTTCTATCTCTTTTTTCTTCTCCTATTTTTTTTCTAATTTATTTTCAATTTTTTATAATGTTTTAAAATTTTAAAATTTTTTGTGCTTGAAAAAAAATAAAAATAAAAAGATTAACATACATTGCATCTATTTGAAATTAAACATTTTCACTTTTTGTTACGTACTTATTTGGAAACTTCAAAAAGAAAAACCTAAAATAAAAATATGGAAAAATAAAATAAAAAAAAAATACACAAAAAAAGCCTGTACAAAAAAATGGACAAGCCTAAAAAAGTCCTTAGAATTGAGATGTTAGAAAAAGATATTCATTTTTATTTTTGTATTATTTTGTTTCTTATTTTATTCCTCATTTTTTTGAAATTCTCAAAAAAAAGTTTACTTTTTTCCGAAAAAACAAAAAATGTTGATTTGAGAAGTACATATACATTATATGTTAATTTTTTCAAACAAAAATAACTTTAAATTTTATGAACATTATAAAAATAATTTAAAAAAAAACCTTTATTAATAAAAGAAACAAATAAAGGAAAAAAATGGGAAAAAACAAAAAAATAAGCGAGAAATAAATATCACCACCGATACCCCCTGTGGTTTAGTAAATATGCAGCAATGCCCCCCTTCTTCGCCTGGAAAAATGGCCGGAAAATGATCAGAGGGGGCACGGGTGCAGCAATTTGAAATCACAAGGACTTTAGAAATAAGTTTTGAAAACAAAGGGGGTTTTGGTGCCTATTTTGCAAACCACGGGGTGTTCTGGCGCTATTTGGCCTAATTATATGATTAAGTTCATACCTATGAAAGGAAGCAAGTTCTTCTCTATATCTCAATATTTGTTCAATCAGCTTATACGTATTATTCAATCTAATTGTAATGTCCTTAGCCAATGTTATTCATTTTTTATTTCTAGATTTACCGAAAGTCTTCCATGCATGAGAATTATTACGACTATTCCAAATTAATTTTAACCACCTTTAATGTTGGTCAAATCCCACATTTATTGTTACAAGAATAGGTTTAAAAAAATAATGGATTTTAGTTTTTAATGTGGCATTGTTAAAAGTTAAAACTGTTTTTTTTTTGGATTCATTGTTAGAAACTGAACCGGTGCCGGGATGATGCAATCCCATGCGCCGTTCCACCGATTCCTTTCCCCAAATTTACATTTTCAATCTTTCCCTTCTCAAATGAAAATGTCTTCTAATCTCTATCCCCTTCGCTATACATTACAGGGTGATCCATACGTGCAATCAGGCGCATCTCGATCTGTTCGCGGATACGATTGATGGGGGAAGGGGCGACGCCGGGCAGTCCAATTGACGAGATGGGATTCGACGACGCGGCGGATGAATTCCCGTTCGACGATTGCAGCGACGTGTTCTCCGATGCCGAAATGGACGGTGACGGTTCGGTCACACTTCCGGGCCCTAAATTGAAGATCGAAAATCGCAAGTCCTGTTCGCCGGCGACGATTCGACGCCGTCGGCGACCCTTCTCCCGGTCCACGTCGTGCTTTGACTCTCCCGATGCTAGCTCGTTGGTGAGCGCAGAGAATGTTTCAAGTTTGAAAGGAACAGGCTTGGGATGTTCGAATGAATTGAAGGAAATTGAGAAGCAGGGAAATATGGAATCCCATAACATGAACGGAGATAGAAAGCCGGGGAATTTAGATCCCTTTGAGGTCAGTTCAAGCTCAGGAAGACTAGAAAGTGGGATGAGCGAAGAGAGGAATCTGAATTCCGTCGTCATGGATAGGGAAACTGAACATGATAGCTTTCCGAGAGCTGATTTAAATACAAGCGAAACCGATGATTCAAGTATTCTGTTAGTTTTATCTGATTTAGTAATAAAGGCCATAACTCTTCAAGTTAATTTACTTTTAATTGTCTTTAGTTTCACAACTAAGTTCTTCTTGTGTCCCATAAGAACAATATACTCCGTCTATATGTTTGTGATGGACCCATTTTGTGTTGCAAGGCAATTGAAACAGTATTTGCTGAAAAAGTGTGTTATGGTTTTCAGTTATGTGTTTGGAAAGGCTTTGGGTTTGGTGTCTGAATGGTTGAAAGAACGTAGATCATTTTGGAGGTTAGGGATGAAGTGTGGATGGGGGCTTTTGTGCTCAATATATGTAGCTGTTCTTTTGATGGGGTTATTGGTGCTGGGTTTTCTAACGGGTGGTTTCTTGATAAGTCACTTGGTGGAAGAACCGATGAAGATGGTGGAGAGTTTGAATTTTGATTATACAGAGAAAAGCCCAGTGGCATTTGTGCCGATCACGGGATGTCAGGGGCTGAGTGGGAAAATTGATTATAGGGATCATCAGCTGGATGTTGGTCAGGTTGATGGGATGCATTTCAGTATCCCTCCTAAGCATAAGTTGTCTGCCACTGTTTCATTGACACTTCCGGAGTCAGATTACAACAGAAACCTTGGAGTTTTTCAGGTATGCTATCTTCAAACTCCGGTGTTAACTGCATTAAGTCACTCTTCTTTTTTGGCGATTACATTTGATGGTTCTATGAACGGATCCCAAAACGTCAAAACATATATCCTTTTCCTGTAACACAAGCAGGAGCAAGTGTACATTATTGGTTACTAATTATTAACTCGATGCAAATCATCATAATTTTATTCGTGTCTTTGAAAAGTCCTTATCTTAAGCATTGCATGGATTCTGACCTGATTTTGCTGGAATTGTCAAATATGGGAAAAAAATAATATGCTTCATAAAGCACTAGGATATAATATTGCTGCACTAAAAAAAGGATATCATATTGCTTGTGGAACAATTTTGGAGTTCCGAGTTCAGGTAAACGTAAGCGTAGGTGGGATTAGGCAGGTCCATCTTAAGAGTATGCCCCAAATTTGTACAGTTTCACTTACTTTAAAATCTCATTGGTTCTGTTCTTCATCAATTGAGGAATACGTATGTGTCTTTCAAGGTAAGGGTTGATCTCCTAACGTCCAATGGTATGGTACTTGCAAGCTCAAGGCGCCCGTGCATACTTCACTTTAAAAGCCAGCCAATACGCCTTCTCTCGACTTTCCTCAAGACAGCATCACTCATCACAGGCTACACCTCAGAATCCCAAGAGTTGGCTGTAGAATTCAAAGGTTTGACCCAAGGTGATATGCCAACTGCCTGTGTGAGGGTAACCATAGAGCAAAGAGCTGAATTTCACCCGGGAGGAGGGCTTCCTCAGCTATACGCTGCGTCTCTGGTTGTCGAGTCTCAGCTTCCCCTGCTGCAAAGGCTAATTTGGTATTGGAAGACAACTCTGTTTGTTTGGATTAGTTTGACGTTATTCTCGGTGGAGTTGGTGTTTGCTCTACTCTGCTGCAAGCCTCTTATCTTCCCGAGAATACGGTTGATGCAAGCTGCTCCTACTCATAATCCTTCAAACCGAGGTTAGTGAATCGCCCTTCATTTTACAGTAAGTTATAGGTGTTAGTGTTTTCAAATAACCCTAAAGAAAAAGGCTCTCTCTCTCTCTCTTGTACCTGAAGCCGTGTGATTCAATGCATATGTTTGTGTTAAATTTGTACAGTACAGGTCTCTTTCTCAAATATTAGTTCATTACAAGAAGAAATACAGAAAAAGAGAGAGAAGATTTGTCTAGATAATAGTCTCTTTGGAATGGTGAATATTTCTACTTTCTAGTAGAGTGAGTTATTGACATGTTTCAACAAGCATAATTTTCTCCATTTGGAACTGTGAGTCTCTTTATTGATTCCAACCACACAGCTCTGTTTTCTTATATTGCTTGCAAATGTGCAAAAAACAATTGAAAATATATTATTTTCTCCCGCTAGTAAAAAATGAAAATAAAAATAAAAAACAAGAAATAAAAAAAATATTTTCATCTTAAACCCTAAATAAGGGAAACTAAAATAAAAAATAAGAAATAAAAATTATTTTCTTACATCAACATAATTCGTTTTAGTTACTTCTTAATAAGAAAATTAACTTCTTTATTTCTTATTTTCTTTTCAAATTTGACCAAAGGGAAGAAGTAATATATTAAATATTAATATCCCGTATAATGCGTAAAACTTTAAAACTCACCACTTAAAGTATTTTTATTTCCTACCAGCTTAAATTTAATTTTTATTTATTATCATTTTATTTCATTATTTTCTTATAATTTATCTGTGTTTCTCATTTTTGTTATTTTTTATATCTATTTTTTTAAATTTATCTAAAGCAAGACTAATATTTATAAAAAAGAATTTGAAATGATGGAGATACCATGTCATTTTAAAACTTCAAGGGTAGATTATTTAAAAAAACTAAAACAAAAATTTATAAAAAATAATCTTAATTTTAGTTTTGTTATGCAAAATAAGTCATTTTTGTTAACCAATTCAATCATTAGTGGTTTTAACAGTGACAAAAAGTTCATACTTTTCATTAAAGATGAGAATTTGATTATTATGCATCACAGCGAAAATTAGAATTATATTTGGACAATTTTTTCTTAAAAATAGGTCAAAAGAAGAGGGAATTTGCCCACTACGTACTGGGAAAACGGATTTATGGAAACTACAATTTTCCTTGAAAAATAAAAAAGATACAGAGTATGACATATGGACTAATTCATTTGTTCCAAATTAATCGTTCGATTTCATTATTTATATTTCAAACTTTTTTCTTTACTTATTTTAGTTAATCATTTTTCAAAATAACCTAAATATGACACCTCTTGTTTCATAAAAAAATTTAATGTATTCTGTAGTTTTTTTAATATGTATGATACACTCTGGGTTTGGAATATTGCACTTCGTATATCATTTTACGCTCAATGTCTCTAATTAAACTGTTTCTTTCAATTTACGATATTTGATTGAAATTATTTTTAATTTAATTTTTTAAAAAAATTGGGTGGATTTTAAAAATAAAATTTGTAAAGTTAAAATTAATAAAATTTCTACAAAACAAAAAATACAAGATTATATTATTTTCCAAAATAAAATTTCCAAAATACTCTGTAAATTGTATGAATAATTTAAAAAAAGTCAATGAAAATTGACACTCTTAGAGCATCTACAGTGCATAGGGTATAAAGTGATAGTGTAAAATCAATTTTACACTATCAACAGTGTTATACACACCCAATTTTTAATAACTACTCTAATCATATCTTCTACTCCGTATATAATACACTTTTTAAATTTTTTTTATTATTCTAAATTATTTATTCATAATACTTATTTTAATTCATAGTTTAATTATTAGAATGGAGAATGTTACTTACGAATAAAATTACAATATGTAAAAGAAAATAGAATTAACTCACAATAAATGAAGAAATGAATTAACAAAAGGACGAATGTGAAGCAAATTGAGAAGAAGAAAGAGAAATAAAAAAAAAGAGAGGAAAAGGATAAGTAATAGTGATCTTGTATAAATAGAAGGTGGGAGTGGTATTTTGCACTATAGTGCATTTTACCATTAGGTATACACCATGCATTGGAGAAGGAAAATATAAATAGTAAGGTCCTGTTTCGTTCAACTTATTTTTTCTGCTTTTTTCTTAATCTTATTAAAATCAGATCAGATCAGATCAGAACCAATCAGATTAGAACCAATCAGATCAGATCAGATCAAATCCGATCAGATCAGATCAGATCCAATCAGACCAGATCAGATCCAAATAAGAATTATTATTATTATTGTTGTTGTTGTTATTATTATTATTATTATTATTATTATTATTATTATTATTACTATTATTACTACTACTACTACTATTATTATCATTATCAATATCTTTATTACTCCTTACTTTTTAAATTCCATATTTTTTAGTTGTTTCACTTTATATTTTAAAATTTAAACTTTAAACTTTATTTTTTAGATTTTAAATTTTAAATTTTATATTCTAAATTTTTAACACTTACTTTTAGATTTTAAATGTTTAAAGTTTATAGTTAAAATTTTAAATTTTGAATTTTAAATTTTTCTCACGTATTAAAACTTTATCACCATATTCCGTATTAGCATAACATTTATCCATAACACTATCTTAAATCTCCCAAAAAAGTATAATCTAGATGACTAAGGCCCCGTTCCGTTTAACTTATTTTTTCTGCATTTTTCTTAATCTTATTACATTATAATATGAATGATTATTCTAATATACTCCCTCCGTCCCCCATAGATCTTTTCAATAGCCCTTTTTTCTTTGTCCACAATAGATCTTCTCATTTCATTTTTTAACAATTAAAATACCACAACTACCCCCACTTACTTTATTTATTACACCTCACCCACCTCATTTAATACACTCCACCCATTTTTCATTAAGAGTATTATGGTAAACTTTCACCTTTTTTCAACTCTCCTTAAAAATCACCAAAAGTCAAAATGAGAACATCTTAGGGGGACGGAGGGAGTATGAGTTAATTAATTTTGTTTCATTAAAAAATAATCATAAAAAAATATTGATTATATTATAATATGAATTATCATTACAATTTTCAATCAAATCAGAACCAATCAGATCAGATCAGAACCAATCAGATCAGATCAGATCCAATCAGATCAGATCATATCCAATCAGATCAGATCAGATCTAATCAGATCAGATCAGATCAGATTTAATCATATCAGATCAAATCCAATCAATCAGATCAGATCAGAACTTATTAAAATCAGATCAGATTAGAAAAATAAGTTGAACAGAACGGAGCTTTTAAATGGCATAAAGTGTATATTTAAGCATATACACTATGGGTTGTGCAGTAAAATTACGTCATGGATTACATCATCAAATAGTAGTTGACTAGTTGGCACATTGCAATAAAGCCAAGATACAAGGCACATATTAAGTGATTAAATTCTAGTTAATTATACAAATGTCAAATATAGCACATTTCCCAACGGATGAAATGCTACTCCGTACTATATTCATTCGTTGAAATTAACTTTTCATTTTAAGTTTTGCGATTAAACTTTTTAAATTCTAATTACATATTACAGAAATAATACATTAAATTTTCATATAAATTAAATAGTAATATATTCATTTTGAAACATTATTTTGAATTATTTTATTTTAATATTATATATTTATATGAATAAAAATAATAATACTTAAAGAGTTACATTATAGATCGTGAAAAGTCAGATGCGAAATTAATTTTATAACGGATGGAGTATTTTACAACTAGACTATACATTACGATGGTTGACTGGATTATTTATCATTTGATTTTATTTAAATAGTAGTAGAAATTTTATATATTTAAAAAATATATCAAAATATTTGAACAAAATGTAACATAACTAAATTACTTTAATAAGTGATTAATAAAAATAAGAATAAGGATGAAGCAAAAATTAAATGTTAGATTATACATTACAACGGTTGACTGGATTATTTATCAATTCATTTTATTTAAATAGTGATAAAAAATTCATATATTAAAAAATTATCAAAATACTTGAACAAAATGTAACATAACTAATTTACTTTAATAAATGATTAATAAAAATAAGAATAGGGATGAAGCAAAATATAAACGTGACCATAATCCAAGAAAAAAAAATCTCTTTTTCTTAATTTTCACCAATCAAAGGTTACCATAATCCTTTCAAAAAAAAAAGTAACCATAACCCAAAATTTCTAAATTGTAATCTTTAAAAAGAAAAAAAATTACCTGGAAAGAAAGAATAATAAAAAACCAATATTGAATCACTGTACGTGTCTTTTTCTTTTTTCCTTAAAAAACGAAGGTACGAAGAACTTTGGTGGGTGCCCTACAGTGTGAACAATGATTACGACGATTTTTTCAATTCGCTTTACAAAACCCTAGAAAACCCCGCGGAAAAATCGGTAATCCAGAGGGGAAGACAATTTCTCGATCCACACAGATCCCAATTGCCCACCACCGTCAAGAACACTTTAGTCTTCTGTCTTCTTCCTCACCTGGTAAAATCATCAAACACCTGACCTGCAATTCTGTGCTCGTTATGATATCACCCGTGAAAGATATTGACTTTTCTTGTGATTTGCTTCTATGGGTGTTCCGTCTCTCGGTTTTGCTCTAGTGGGGTTATGCCCTTTGTGAATTCTTGGTCGTTTTTGACGGCTTTGCTGAGAATCGAGGCAAGAAGGTTTGATGATCGAGGCCTTAGTTACAGAGGAGAGTTTGATTGCTGGGGATTTTGTTAAAGATTCGACATTTTTACAGAGGGGTTTTGTCTGGTTTAGGATTCTGAAGAAATCTGAGGTCTTGAAGTGAAAATTGAGTTTTCATTTATCTGATCTTAAAGGTTTTGGCTTGAGTGAGGGGACTGAATATATTCCAAGATTTTGTATTATAATCATGGATGAATCTTCCAATGGTTTACCTCCTTTCCTTGTCAAGACGTATGAAATGGTGGATAATCCTTCGACCAACCGTGTTGTCTCTTGGAGTCAGAGCAATAAAAGCTTCATTGTTTGGAACCCGCCAGAGTTTTCGAGGGACCTCTTGCCCAGATACTTCAAACATAACAACTTCTCCAGTTTCATCAGACAGCTTAATACTTATGTCAGTAATATTTATCTTTTCTTTGGTTTCTGTTTTGGGTTTTCTAGCAACTTCTAATGTCTAAAACCTTGATTTTGTGTTTTCTTTAGCTTGAAATTTTGGGTTAGCTAAATTAATTGACACTCGGGTAGTGTATGCTGCATAGGAAATTCATTTTCAATTGATTTCCATGGAAAATGTTTTCCCAAGAAAATAATTTTCCATACATTTTACACTCCCATAAAACAATTTCTTGGCAAGCCAAATTCTCATTCTCAAGTGTCTCTGATGATCTAAAAGTTGACATTAAATGCTTACTAAATACTAGTATTACTTTAAAAATTAAAAGAACCAAAACACATCCTTCCGAAGAGCGCGAGAAAAAGATTTGCTCTCAATAGAAAACAATTTTGCAAGCTGGCAAAGTTTCCCTGATTTGCTTGTCAAACACAGAAAACATGTTTTCTGAAAAATCTTCTCCCGCATGCCAAACACTGCCTGTATATTTGATGGCTCTGATCCCAACTAGTTGGGATTAGGCGCAGTTGCTAATGATGATGATGATGATTGCCATCTCTTGACTACTTTCTTTGGTGCAGGGCTTTAGTAAAATTGATCCAGAGCAATGGGAATTTGCAAATGATGATTTTGTTAGAGGCCAGCCACAACGTCTGAAGAACATCCACAGGCGCAAACCAGTTCACAGTCACTCTGCACAAAATCTTCACGGTTCATCTCCTTTAACTGAACCAGAACGACAGCGGTACAAGGCTGACATCACAAAGCTGAATCATGAAAAAGAATCGCTTCTATTGGAACTTCAAAGACACAAGCAGGAACGCCAGGGACTTGAGTTGCAAATGCAAGCGTTGACCGGTCAGTTGCGGCATTTAGAACAGGGCCAAAGGAGCATGTTATCCTCCTTAGCTGAACTGTTGAATAAGCCAGAGCTAGCATTGAGTCTCATACCCGAAATGGGACTGTCTTATAGGAAGAGAAGGCTTCCAGGAAACAATTACCTCTATACTGAAACTGACGCGAATGACAATCAAGTAACAGAAAACATTAGTCCATCTTCCCTTCCTTTGCTCAACAAAGAGTTGTTTGATCAGTTAGAGTCATCTTTGATCTGCTGGGAGACTATGTTACTAGACATTGGCCAAACAGTGACAGTCCAAGAGATTTCGGCAGCCGAATTGGATGAATCTACTAGTGTTGCAGATAGCCCTGCCATATCGTATGCACAACTAAACGATGACGTGGAACCCACAAAGACTACAGGAATCGACGTGAATGCCGATCCAAATGCAAATCCGGTTTCGGATGTTGGCCCAGACAAAGAGCCTGAAACGGCACAAGGGATTGCTCCTAGCACACCAAAAAGAGTAAATGACTTATTCTGGGAACAATTCCTTACTGAGAATCCCGGTTCAACTGATGCACCAGAGGTACAATCAGAAAGAAAAAACCTTGATGGCAGAAAAAATGAAAACGTAGCAATCGACCAAGGGAAGTTTTGGTGGAACATGAAGAGTGTAAATAACCTTGCCGAACAGTTGGGACATCTTACTCCGGCAGAGAGAACCTGACTTGGTAGGTTTTGTAATATTCTTTTAGTGCTTTTCTATGTTTCTCTGTTTGACATGTTCTGGCTTGTATACTAGATAGAGATTTGTTTCATCGTATCATAGACGAATATTTTTATACATATATATAACCACTTGTGCTTGCTGTGAATCTTATAGAAACTCGCTACCTTTACGCTTCTAGTGTATGGCTTTATGTTCATTGATAGTGAATAATGGATGACCATTTTTTCTATCCCTCTTCACATTTCTTTCTCAGTACATTGGCAGCAAATTCTGTTTTGTTTTCTGAGTCACTTTATGAATATGATTTTATAGTAATGCAATATATCAGCATTATGGAAAAAGGACATCAAGCAATTTTTTTTGAACTAATGGTTATTATCAATTGCCATAAGTTCATCTCAGGTGATGATAGTGACTTTCTTTTATGATGGGCTTGGCCTAGACTTCTTGGAAATATAACTTTGTTACTCACTTACTCTGTGTTAGTATTTGAGAAAGATTACTGTGTTTAGCAGGTAGTGTTTGTCATGGGATGTTGACTTTGTTTTAGAATTGTGTATGAACATTCATCTTGCTTTGAAATTTTAAGCCTTCCAACTTTCCAGAATGCTGGACTTTCTCTTGTCTCTACCCTATGTTGTGGGACCAGGGAAAAGAAACAGTAGAAAAATACATAAGAAGACCTTATAATGAGAAGTGGGAGTTTTCTCAAACAACCATGCAAGGGGTACACAAACCCCAATGTGTACACCAAAGTTATGCACTAACATTTTGATGGTTCATACTAGTACAAAATGTAGTGTGATCAAAAAGTTTTGTACTAGCATTTTTTGTTTGTGTGAACAATGACAAAGGTGCATACTTATACAATTTGGGTACAACTTTTGGTGTACATGTAGTTTAAGGGCCTGTTTGGAAATAGCGTTAGTGTTCTGAAAATGCTATCAACGGACAACATTTAGCATTTGCGTTTTCAAAGATAATATGCACCGTTAAATTTTTTTTCCAAAATGCTAGCGCTAATCGAAAATGTTATTTCCAAACGGGCCCTAATTCTTTATTCAATCGCCCTTTTTTCCCTTTAAATAATTGCAACATTAAGGGGGATGGGGGAGACGTTCATCGTATTAGAGCTGCTTGGGCAAAGTGGAAGCTAACTTGAGATTTCCTTTGAGGCAGAAAGATAATAACAAATTGAAAAAGAAGTTATATCAAACAATGGTTAGATCGACTATGTAATACTACAGGGAGCAAGGTGTTTGGGCAATGAAGAAAACACATGTTCGTCAACTTCAAATTACTGAGATGGGGAGGCTATTTTTGAACAAATACCCGAGTATCTACAATATTTTTGTATATATCTAAAAATTATTTCAAAATTCAAAGTAAAATTTTAATAGCTTTGGAAGAATAATGCTATTTTTTAGTTAATGTAAGAGAGGAGGAAATATCAAACTCGATCATTTTTATTTTAATTCCATGCCGTGTACTATCATGATTCGCCTCTGAAACAGAACAGAAAATGTACGAGAGAATTTGTGAGGCTGTTCACAATTCAATCCGGAAGTTGAAACAGAGCTCGCAATAGTCAGGAAACAGTACCCGTATATCACTATGTAACTCTCACAATAGCTTTTAATAAAAACGATGAGTCTCATCCATGAGGGTCCCCCCAGCTCAGACCCGACATTAGTGACAAGGACTGAAATCTGCATTTAATACTTGCAGAGTTCATATACTTAACATAGTTGCCTTCTAACACAATTTTCCTGAAATCATACTCGAGTCTATCCCTTTGACACTTCTTACCTTTACCAACTGTGCAACACCCACCAGTTCACAATAGCTTTTAATGAACTCATAGGTGATTCTCATGAGTAATATGTGGGACAAACTCCTGCCCAAATGCGATAGTTTTTCTTCTCAACTCGCCAACTTTAAGAATCTACTCATTTTAAACAATTTGAGACATAATATCAAAATAGCTGTTTCGTTCAGAGGAACAAATGTCTCGTAAATAAAACAATTCAGTATTTTATGTTAGTATTATTGGTATTATAAATACCCGGAGTACTATTTTTTTGGATAAAAAAAATTTAATATTTTGATTTTTTTAATTTGTGAACCAAAAGCAAAGATATACTCCCATGAAAAGTGATCACTACCCCCATCTGCCAACCCCCTTAGCATTAGTATAAGTACAAGATTTACATAAAAAAATGTATTTATTTGAACGATCATTAAATAAAAAAAATTGATCATTCAAATAAATACTTTAGACAACATCTATTTAAATTTTTGTCTGATTTAAGTAAATTCAATCACATAAAAATAATCGATGACACTAAAATCACTAACAATTTAAACATTAATGTACGCAAACAATTTAGTTTTTTTTGGATACATTGAGGCTTCCTGTTTATTTCACATCGAGGGAAAAATTTAAAAAATGAAGGGGTTTGTGTAATTGGATAAAGATTGAATGCCCAAAAGAGGAACAATATCTGCATGGACACAACAAGGATTACATATTTACACGTGACATTGTTTATGATCTTACTCTTTAATTTTAGATATTTTTGGTTTTTGTTGTTTTTACTTTCTTTGTTTTTCCCCTCTTTTTTCATCTCTCTTGAATTATTATCAATAGCCTCCCATTAATATTCATATTTAAAAAAATCTTTTTTTCTTACTTTTTTCGTTAAAGATTTATTATAATAACATAATCATGTCCTCACTCGTTTCACTAATAATTTGATGTTGTTATATCTTGAAATTTTGTACATTATTTACATGAATTTAAATCTAAACTAAATAGTTCAATCATTTCTTGTTATCCGTAATACACAAAGAGACAACTAGTTTGCGAGTCTTAAACAATCCCACCTTTGGACAATCTTTTAAAAACAATCTCATCTTTTATTGTGGTGCATAATCAGCTAATCTTTGATAAAGTGTTTGAGAAAAAATTGTAGTGGGTTATCTAAAAATCAATTTGCAAGGCCGCTTTGGCAAAAAAGTTGTAATTCAATGGCGGCATGGCGCTACAATTTTAGACTTTTTTTTTACAATTTGTTTTTCAATTTGTACTACAACTTTTTTTTTACAATTGTTAAAAATTAAATTTTGTTACAATTTGAAATTTGTTGGACAGCGTAATAATGATGTTCAAAATTGTAGTACAATGATGTTACAATTGAAAAAAAATTGTGGTACAATAGCGTTACAATTTCTATTTTTTTTTACAATTGTTGTGTACATGTTTTTTACCATTGCGAACAAAAATTCCAAAGAGGCACATGTCTAGTTTTCAAAAAAACATCAGATGTTTCACTTTGTTAATTTTTGTTATTCTCATGATTTTCTTTGTTAGACGCCACACACCTCAAGAAGGGGGGAGTGAATAAAGCTATTGTCCAAAATGACCGATTTTTCTAGAAAGCGTTCTCTATAAAATCTCGATCAATTCAATGCCTCGCAAACCAAAGAAAGTGAAATAAAATAACAAGGTACACAACGATTTATACTGATTCAGCATAGTGCTTACATTCAGAAATTGAAGCAAACGTGTCTGAGCCGTCACTACTAACCCGTCAAAGTTAACGGAGTTTGATGATTTGAATACAACTCGAGAATATGATTTCAAAAGTCTCTTATCTTACCACCAAAGTATTAATTTTACAAGCCTCACGATTTTTTCCACCTAACATTTGATTTCACAAAGCATTAGGGTTTCTACCACTTGGTGTAATCCCAAAACTAAGAATATAAAACTCCTACAAAAAAGTAAGCAAACAAACCACATCGGAATAATTCTCCCAACACAGAGTAGCTAGATTGCTACAAAAAATGAAGTCTTATAGAATATGACAAAATTTCTTAAAGACTCAAGCAACGAGGACAAACTCAAGCAATTAAGAAAGAATTTAGCAATCAAGAGTATTGCCTTGCTTGGATATGGGAAGATGAACGAGTAAAATCTCTTTGGATATATTCAAAGGATATGTATGATACTCCATCCGTTCTCAAAAACTCTTCCTCTTTCACTTTTTTTACTTCCAACAAAACACTTCCACTTTCTATTAAAAAACCAAATGCACTTTTACCCTTACTTTTTCATACCCTACCTATCACATCATACTTTTTCTCTAATACTCAATCCATCACATCTTACTTTTACTCATCACATCAAGGGTAAAATTGGAAGTCAACTACAATTTAACACTTCCTTATTTTTACACAAAGTCAAAATAGGAACACTTTTATAGAACGGAGGGAGTATATGTTTTAAATGTTCTTACAAATATGAACACGAGATAAGAGATTTTATAGAAGTTAGGGAGTAGATAGGGACGAAAAACATTCAAAAACTAGTCGTTTGAATGTTGAAATTGCACGTTTATACGAATAAGTTCTTCTATTATTCAAATAAGTCAGAAGGTTTTCGTGAACTGAAAACACTATCCTTATTCGAATAAACACCTATTTATTCGATTAACACAACCTGTTTTTAGTCACTAGAACAAATCACAACATATTCGACTTAACCATAAAGGTTATTCGGATAAAATTGTAACTTCTCCACACAAAGGCTGATCTAAACGGTATTTTGAAGCTAAGGTAGAATTATATATCAAGAAATGAACTTTAGAGATGCCATACTTTTTAACAAACATTCTAAGGTAACAAAGTCTTCAGTCTTGAAGATTCAACAGATGCTCAAATCCCTTCTTAATGAACGAATATGAACTTTTTGAATTGCTTGAATCTTAGCCTTGGATCTCAATATGATGTTGGCCTTTGTCAAAACCTAAAATATAATGGACAAAGGACAATGTAAATATACATATTCATGATAACATATTGTCCAAAATAGTTCTGCGAAGTATTGTTTTAGCACTTTGACTCTATAACATTACTCCCTCCGTCCCAAATTATTTGCCACATTTGTATTCCCGAGGCAAAATATCAAGTTTTTTCAATTCATTTTATTTACATATTGGTAAAGAAATAAAAAATAAAATTTACATATAAAAAAACTATATGAAAAGTTCTTCAAAATAAGAGGTGTCAAGAATATTTTATTTTATCAAATAATCAATGAAAACGTCGAAATAAACAAAAGTTTCAGACACTGCTGAAAAAGCAAATGTTGTGAATATTTAGGGACGGAGGGAGTATAATATATGTTCCTACTTTTTCAACCTAAAAGCATTTGCAATGGGGTGCCCTCTCGCCTGCCCCATATCCTGCTACATCATCATTCTCTTTTTTTAACCTCCCCTCTAAACACCTGCAATGCTATTGTCCTCTCATCTTGCCTCTCCGTTTCTTTACACTATTCATCATTTTTAATTCAACATATATATATATATATATATATATATATATATATATATATATATATATATATATATATATATATAAAACAAAAGTTAATGTTAAAATTAAGTATGATTGCACCTCAAAATTTCTACGATCAAATCATCCTGGAGGGTAACATGACTTCATTCATTGCGCATACTAGCAAGCCGATTTGAAATTTTTTGTAAATTGGGAGGTGCAGTGGCACTTATGTCTCTAGACCCGAAGGATGCCCTAGAATTGGATGCGTTCCCATCACAAACAGAACGAGTGACATTGACTCCCTCATCTTCAATTAGCATTTTAAGCAGTATAATGCATGCAAATATGATGTCTGAGATGAAGATCGACACCATGGGCGACAGGGCCTTAACTATCGTGCACCGCGATTGCAGGACTCTGAAAGCATGCTTCTCATCTTTCTGTGTCGACTCTTATTTCTGCGTGAACAATGCCTTCTTTAAATTTATCTGACATGATGGAATTTATGATTCAGTTTGTGTTACTGGACTAGGCCGGCTATGAGACACTTGAGTTGAACCACTTTAAAAGATTGAATTCAATCGATTATTTAATTCATCTCAAAAACTTAAATATCTTTCATATGAAGAAGTATGAGTAAATTATACTCCCTCCGTCCCAAAAAGAATGGGACGGTTTGACTTTTTGGGAAATTAAGGAAAGGATATTTTGGTATTGACTTTCCAAAAATACCCTTAATGTGATGGGTAAAAGTAGGATGTGATGTGTAGATTATTAGGAAAAAGGTATGATGTGATAGGTAGGGTATGAAAAAATAAGGGGTAAAAGTGGTTTTTTAATAGAAATGTAACGGACTTTACGGGACGCAGTTTTTTCTAAACGTAACAAACTTTTTGGGACGGAGGGAGTATTTTTTTGGAATTTAAAATTTATTTTTTAGCTATTCATAAAACTACGCTTAAAATATTTGACGCGTTTTAAACTTTAAAAGCTCGGAGCTGTCGCTAGACATGGGCACATGGCAAAAAATGACCCGACCTGTTTTTGACCCGAAAATCAACCCGAAAACATTGGGTTTTGAACAAAGGTTTTGATGACCGAACCCGAAGTTGACCGAACCCGAAATGACCCGCTAAAAATGGGTCAAACCCGACCGAACCCGAACCCGACCTGACCGACCCGCTAAAGTAAGAGGTTTTCAAAATCATACACTTTACTACTCGTTTTTAGTGTATAAATTTATATTTTCAGACAAAATTTTAATGATATTGCATAATTATCTTACTTTATTCTAAAACTTAAGCATTTTTTAAATTCTTTATATTGATTTATATAGCTAAAAATTACTTCAGAATTTAAAGTAAAATAATCTAATAGATTCAATACATATTTTTTTTGATATTTTAAGTTTATTTAATAGAAAATGTAAGTGTTAATGTGAATTTAAAAATTTAAAAAACCAAAGTCATAATCCGTTGGGTCGACCCGAACTCGATGACACTAGGCAATGAACATACAGTTCTCAATCCGAACCTGAATGGACCCGAACCCGAAATAACTCGAACTGAAAGTGACCGAATTCGAACCCGACCTGACCGACCGATTTGCCAGCTCTATCTGTCGCCCACCCCAACCTCTCTCCCGTTCGGCCCTGAAACCGACGCCATACCGCCTAGACTACTATAGCGATTTAAGTAATTAAGTTTTGAATGTTGAAGCGTTAGGCGTTTAATTAGTACACTAACATAGCTGTCCATTTTTCATGTCATTGACTTTAATAATCTTGAAAAAAGAACAAGAAATAAAGATGAAAAATTTACAACTGATCTTATCGCAATCCGACAGAATGAAATTAATCACGAGGTACCAGTATTAATTAATATTTTTTATGCATATATTAGTTAGATATTTAAAGGAAAATTAACGTAAGACATTCCAACCACCAAAGAACCAAACACCAAATCATATGTAAATTTTCAAAATGTCATGTGCTAATCTCATGTCATGTTGTTAAGGATTGATAAACACTGGGTACTACGTATTTTTTTTCTTGAAAAATACCATCAATCTTTAACTTCACAGATTTAATAAATTAAAAAAAATGAATGATAAAAATTCTTTTAGAAAGAAAATCATTAGTAACCTTTTTTTAATGTTAAAAAAGATGTTATTTTATGTTGAGAAGAAAAAAATGAGAACTGAAAATTTGTTTTTTGAAGATAAAGGGGGGGGGGGTGTATTTCCTTTTCTTTAAATCCAAGAATACAAATTTGCGTGATTGAAAGCTGTCAAAACTCAAAAGTCTGGAGGAGGATTCCGAATATAAAAAGGCCACTGTAAATGATATTGCATCATGTCTTTTTCAGAAAAAAAAACCATCTCCAAAAGTTTTTGGAATCGACTTGACGGTCACCTGAAATAGATAGATTAAAGATTAATCATAAATTAGTGATAAATGATGAAATATGTATCTAATATTTGTACATGATTAGTACTACCTTCGTCTCTGAATATTTATCCAGTTTTGACTTTTTTAACTTTTGACTTATAATTAAATAAAATATTTATTGTATATTAATTAGATAAAATAATATTTTAAAAATATTTGATATAACAAATCTAATAAATGACTAGTATTTAGCATGCATAGTTACCTTAAATATAGTTGTTAGGAATCGAACACTCAGATATTATTACATGTGCACTCCTTATCTTACCAAGTAGCCAAAACCTCCCAACATTTTTTGTCTTTTTCAGCCATAATACCAAATCAAAAATTAATGTGGAATAATAAACTTATGAAGGACAACCCCCATCCGCAAAAAACTGATGAAAGATAATTTGAAGTGATTGTTTTTTTAGCAAAAATAATTTCAAGTGATTGAAGTAAGGCTATAAAACCTAATAATGATAATATTTTGTGAAATGATCGATAAACATGCATAAGAAAGTATAGACTTAGTTTGACTTGTGAATGATAACTACGAGCCCTTTTTCGGGACAGAGAAATTGCAAAATAATTACAGTAATAATGCTCGCTCTGTCTCACAAAACATTTCTTGTTTTGATTTTAAAGGATTTAAGAGAAGTGTATTTTGGTGTTGACTTTCTGAAAATATCATTGGATGTGATAGGTAAAAGTAGATATAATGGGTAATGTAGTAGTGAAAAAGTGTGATGTGATAGCTAGGTAGATTAAGAATTACTACGTAGTAGGGATAAAAGTGATTTTTTAATAGATATGAGAAAAGTTTTTTGGTACGGATGAAAAAAGAAAAGGAGAAAATAAAAAAATCAACAAAAAATAAAAAGAATCACATAAGTTATACTGTATATTAATTATTAAAACTAAAAAATCAAAATCCCCGGCCCCACCGAGTGGCGCAACCATGCGCTGCACAATAGGTCCCTAGCCCATTTTCATTGAAACTGTGAGTTAAGTTAAATCCGACGTGACATAGAGACAAGGTTTGAAGTCCCGATTTTAGACCTGTGCAAACAAGGGTCGGCCCGCATAGCCCGCCCTTTAAAAAGGGCGGATATGGACAACCTTTAATACCCAAATGGGCGGGCCGGCCCAAGCCCGAATTGTATATGGGCGGATCTGGAAGTTACTTTTAGCCCATCTAGGCCAACTGGCCTGCCCATATTCATTAAATATATTTACTTTATTATTAATTACCTAGCCAATATAAATTTTAAAATTTTCTATAATTCATGTATAATAGTTTAATTCACTCACCTCTTTTAAACAAAAATCAATACTCTTTTAATGATTCAGTATGATGAGTTTATTAATTATGCAACAATATATCTATTATGCTTTCTATATAAATGTGGTGACTGGTTATTTTATTTCAAACATTAAAAAAGAGTTCGATTTTTTTTAAAATTTTTTTGTACAAAAAAATTTTTCTTGATGTTTTATCCGGGTCGGGCGGCCCGGTGGGCAGTCTGGCCCGCAAAGACGGGCGGGTATGGATAAAGAATTTAGCCCATCAAATCTGGGCCAGGCCGGGCCCGCCCATGTAAATTTAGCCCAGATCCGGCCGGGATTCTTATTTGTACAGGTCTACCCGATTTAAAGTGTCGGGGTTTCACGAATCCTTTATATATATTATTTGAGACTCGGGCTCACAGAATGTCGACATGTGGCGGGTCTACTTGGCAAGTTTTTTATGAGTCATCCGCCACCTTTGAAGAGTTTAATGACTTGGCACTTTTATATTAAAATATAGAAAGATCCAATTCTAATTAATATGCCTAATATATACGGAGTACCTTATACGGCAACTAGAATATAATTACGAAGTAGAAAAATAAGAAGATAATCAGGATGAGTAATTTTTAAGTACTGATAATATATGTTTAATTTATTTTTATGTAAATTAATATTTCCATTGAATAATAATAATAATAATACATTTAAGTTAGAACAAATTGAAAAGGTTAAAAAGGAGAAAGACTATTATAGACGTAAAGTATAAAAAAGTATCAAAATTACTTATTTTGACTTCTACCTCAATACTTCTCCCTTCTAACTATTATTGCCATTTGAGTTTACTTTCATCTTTTTTTATTGTGTATTCTAACGTCTAACGTTTGATAATTTTAAAAATAATTAAAATTTTGATTCTAGGCATTTTTTAACTGAGAAAATTATAATATCCAAAGTGGACACTTAATCATATTGTTTAATAGAGAGAGAATCGTGAGTATTTCTTTGGTGCACCTTGAGTGCGTATCATTTTTGTAGACCTTCTCACATAAAATATATTTTTTAAATTTTTTTATTTATAAAAACAAATGCTTATTTTAGTAATAAAGAAATACTTATTTTGCTCATATGTACGTCTATGGTACACCTTAAGTCCACCATAGAATTTGTCGAGAATCATTAATATGTTTAAAACGAAATTCATAGATTGAAATAAGACTTTCAATGCGTTAAACCAACGATAATAATTTTAGAATTATTGAAGATATTTTTTGAAAAAAATGCATACG